>OMKZ01030561.1:66471-77555 GCA_900302535.1 Neoniphon sammara
TATATATATGGAAATAGTGTCAGTCAATTGTTTTCGTGCGCGCGCGTGTGTGTGTGTGTGTGTGTGTGTGTGTGTGTGTGTGAGTGTGTGCACGTGCATGTGTGAGACACTCAAGGTTGTTGTTTCCATTGCACACATCCTGCTCCTTTCTCTCCGTTGTTAAGGCATAAATAGGTGCATCTGTGCATATAATATGGATTGGTTGTGTTGAAACCTTTCACGGTTTTGTATGTTTGTGTTTCTGACAGAGATCCACTTCCCTGGAGATGTCTGTGACAGCCCACGACTGTGGATCTGACATACAGAGCAGCAGGCTCAGCTCTAGCTCGGTGTGTGCGAGGAGGAAGAGACGCTCCCAGAGCATCCCAGCAGAACTGGCAGCCCCATCCACCAGCCTCTGTGCTGAACGGCCTGCAGGATGCACTTACAGCGTCGAAACGGGAGCTGTGGATCAGGTGACCCTGACATCCCAATATAATCACACAGGGAGCTCTACTGTACAATAGAATTGAGTTGGCCCCAGTTACACTAATCTTTAAACTTGTGCTCTTTCTCCCTTTAATGCAATAATTCTGTGAGCCTCCAGTGGATTAGCATTACAAAACAATAACACCATAATTAAGTCTTCACAGTACTATCGGCAGATTGGTATTGGCCGATGTCAGCTTTTTTTACTGCCATTATTTTGCCAGTTGTGAAATTGACACTTGTCTGACCTTTTTTTCATATCAGTAGTCATATCAGTGTATCCTTAATCTTCTGTAATGCCCACTTCAAAAATGTTTTGAAATTTTTGAAATTACTCTAAAGTAATTTAAGACAAATGCACCAGTTTTTTGATTTTACATTTGATAGAAATGCATTTACTATAATGTTATATGAAAATGCCATAACCCCGATTTTGGTTATTTTTGTGTTTTATCTTTGGTTGAGCAAGTACATGCTCTGCGCTACATGCTACTCTCTGCAGCCATTTCGAAACCCATGGGATGAACTCAAAAATGCTCAGTGGTCAAGCCTAACAAGGCTGTTTCTAATAGTTCCTAAAAAGTAGAGTGAGAAGAGTTCTGGAAAAAGCTCCGCTACCTGCCAAAGCTCGTATGACAAAAAACTTTGCAGAGAGTAAAATGGTTTACCAAACACAGAGAGAATTTGGCAGTGGCAGGTGTCCCTTTGGCTTTATACATAACAAACTCAACCCAGCTGCTGCCACTGTGTTATGACTGAGTCATACTAGCTTTTCCCTTCAAAGTATTAGGAGAAGGATTATTTTATATGTGCAGAAAAAATATTTTTATGTGCTTTACCACATAATCTCTTTTACTTAAATCAGCATGTTTTTTGTTATTATATTTGCTTTATTCTCAGTACGCCAACCTGGATCCGAGGCAAAGGAGGGCTTCAGATGGGGTGATCCAGTGTGTTGCCAAGGAAACTTCATCAGCCTTGCCCCGTTTCAGAGGCCAGTCCATCCTGCACCTGTCACCTTTATTGTCCTATAAAACAGAGCCAGGTGCTGGACAAATAACTGTTACTGCCTCTTATATCCTTCCTATATATTCTTATATAAATTAAATGCAAAAGTTTGTAATTATATTTTTATAATCTTCCTCTTTGTCAGATCAAGCTTATGGTTTTGTAAATGAAGATATTTGTTATGACACCAAAGAGACATGCAGGATGTCAAGAAAGGGCCAAAATAACAGGTATGTTGATCATCATCATCTCAAACATTTGTGACTTGTCAGTTGTGAAAATAAAGTAAAACGTTCATAATCTTTTCCCTCCTCCCCTTTAAAGCAAAAGGCAGATTCAGAAAAATCCAGGAAGTCCCAAGGTTCCTGTGGTGTGCTTAGAGCGTCTCAAAATCCTCGTGTCCCGACTCCCTCCGCACGGTCGGCGGCAGAGTGACCCTCTGCCTGCCAGTGGGATGGAGAAGAGCGAAGCTTCACCACAGCGACAAGCCTGGGGCGATGGGCTGCCCGAAGTAGGTGTCATCTCTTTTTATAGACTAGAGGGCATGACTGTGTTTGTGGTCAGTACTGTGATGTTAGTTATCACTTGCAATTAGTGAAAACAGCAGAGCAATCAGATCAGATCATGAAAGCTTTTGGGGAGGTCAACCCACTTTCCCTGCTGACTGTCCAAAAGGAGTGTGTCCTATGACAACAGCATTGCCAAAAAGGGGCGTGGCTTAGCACAAACAGGGCCCAGACTTCCACCTATGGCGTTGGCAGAGGTCTGCACTCTGCTGGGTGTCTTCTTGTTTGACATGTGCTTATCCAACCAGTGTCTTTAGGGCACAGCTGGTTCAGTATGGTCAAATTTGCTAACAAAGGTCAGAGGACCCATAGGCTAGTACAATATCCTACTCTCCAGCACTGCAAATTCTCTTCTCTTCTCTCCTCCTCTGTGATGGTCATCTCTGTGATGTGTATATAGGGGACACCTGGAGGCCCTGAGACCAAGAGGACCACCCTCTCACTCGTAACACCCCCATATACAGAGCAATGCCCCAGTCAGTCCACCACACCCCCAGCCATCAGTGAGTTCCACAGCCGAGGGAGACTCAGATCTTGTAAAGGGTTTTCTCTGCCAGCCTCATCCACCAACACTAAATACGTATCTCAGAGGTATTCTGCATTTGACCTGGACTCTGACTCCGATCCCAGGTCAGGCTCGGAGGTAGATGTTGTTTCTGAAGCTGATCAAGAGTCTGACCCACACCTAGACTCAGACGTATCACCAGACTCTGACCCGCAGCCCGACTCTTCATCTGAGGCTGAACTTGAGTGTCCAACTAAGGAAAAATCGGTGGCTGCTGGAGAGCTGGGGCCCTGTGAGGAAACTGACATCGCAGCGGAGTCAGAGCCAAGTATTGAATATGAAGCAGACCCGGAATTTTACGATGTGGGAGTGGGATCAGAGAATGGCGAAGAGCTGGACGCCGATGTGGAATCTGGCGACGCTGAGGCAGAGTCGGACATCCAGCCTGACTACGATCCTCGTTTCCAGGCTGAGTCGGATTCTGACATTTTATCCGATCAGCCCCCAGATTCCCAGGGCTCAGTGGAGTCCGAGCCAGATGTCGAGTCAGAGCCTGATCTAACAACTGACGAGCCGCAACCGCTTCGTTCTGACCAGGAAGAGGAGTCCCCCATCGGTCCTGGTCAGCGGCCCCTTCTGATTGCGAACCCTGTCCTACCGAGGGGGTGCGAGGGGACAGAGGAGGTTCAGCCCGGACAGGACAATGCAGAAATGGAGAGTGAGGACTTCTGCGCTGTGTGTCTGATTGGAGGGGACCTGCTGTGCTGTGACCGCTGTCCCAAAGTCTACCACCTGTCCTGCCATATCCCATCTCTACTAAGCTTCCCAACGTAAGCTTCTCATACTATGATGCTGATTTGAAAGACTCAACTGACAGCTTAAAGGACCATATTAGTCCTGTTTTGACTCTTACCACCAGATTGTATCCGCGCGTCACAAATATTTGTCGCATACAGTAAGAATATGCTTGAGGAGCTTAGTCAAGGCTAACTCACTCTCATTCATGTTCGTATTCATGCCGTACATGCTGGACAATTATCCACAAGATGGAACTAATCATGTGCAGCAGCTTTCACAGACCAGTTTTTCACATTTTTTGAACATGAATGGAATTGTGGGCAAGTTAGCCTTGACTTCTAAGCCACCAAAGCATATTCAATACACACTTAAGCAGACTATTTGTGAAAAACAGATACAATCGCGACTGTCTGGTCCTTTAAGTGTCATCCTCTCGCCTCTTTTGAAGCAGTTTGTATGGAACTTTTTTTTCTGGTAACATGTTGTTTTGTGTCCTGCTTAGGGGTGACTGGGTGTGCAGCCTGTGCAGGGATGTCATGCAGCCGGAGGTTGAGTATGACTGTGAGAATGAAAGAACATCAGGGGAACACACATCAGTACATGGACTGTCTGCGTGTGACCAGAGAGTGAGTCATTTCTAAAACCAATCAAACCAACTGAAGGTGTAAAAATACTGATAGAACTCCACTATCAGTAATGATGATTAGCAGCGGTGATGCTGTTTTCAGTAAATGCATTCCTTTTTCCTGCATTTCTAATCATTGGCTGTTTCTTCCATGTCTGATCCACTCTTTACAGAAATGTGAGCGACTGACTCTTTTGATCTTGAGTAACATCCTAAGTGCTCCCTTCCATGAGCCTGTCAGTCCACTTGTGAGTGAGCACAATTTTCTTACTGCCCTGTTAAAAGCCAGCTCCTCTCTCCACAATCTTATTTATCTTTCTTTACACTGAAAAGAAAAAATTTAATATTGGGTTATGCTTACCTTGTGGCCTCCATTGACCCCAGTGCAGTTTAGATTTGTAACTGAATACATCAAAGAAACATTTAAAGAATCTTCAAGTTGTGTGTGTAGTGCTGGCTTACCATTGCAAAGTTCAAGGCATTTTTTCCATAGAATATTTTAGCATGTGAAGGAACTTCAAATGGTAGATTTAGGATCCATTTTTGCTAGCACACATCAGCAATGGCCAAAAATTGCCGAAACAGTCTAATCCATATTTTTTGTGTTGCAGAGGCATGTTTGATTTCTGTTTCAGATGTATAAACAAATACACCGCACACACTGCACTGTAGGTGGTGGCCTATTTGTTGCAATGACAGATAAATATGTAATAACGGCAACATATTTTAAATGCATTGTGGACACACTCGGAGCTATGAGCTAGATAAAATGATTAAGAGAAATAAATTAAGAAAATCATTGCAAGCCACTGTGGATGGAGTAATATTTTTTGAGAAATTCCAGTATTATCTTCCAAATTTGAAACGATACTGTTTTTGCGTACAGGCTCGACATTACTACCAGATCATCAAGAGGCCCATGGACCTGTCTGTGATCAGGGCCAAACTCAACAAGAGGAACACACGTCATTATTATTCACCCGACGAGTTTGTGGCTGATGTCTATCTTATGTTCTGGAATTGTGCAAAGTTCAATTATGTAAGTGAGAAATTGTTATCCAGTGTTTGCTCCTTCTAGAATTTGCCTTATTGTAATTAATAATTAATAAAAAATATTTGCATATGTACTTTTACTGTTTGAGGTCATCAGTTCAATATCACTCTGTGTAATGTCTGTGTAATACTTCTCTCTGTGACCGCAGCCTGACTCTGAGGTGGCCCAGGCTGGCCGCAGCCTGGAGGCTTTCTTCAGCTCCAGGCTGAAAGAAGTATTCCCTGACAGAGCGTTTCCCCCGGCTGAGGTGGACTCTGACAGTGACGAGTACGATGAAGCCTACAGGGCCACTGAGGGTGGTTTTCCCTGGCCGGAGAGGAAGGAGCAGTGCCACAGGAAGAGGAAGAGGAGACACTCTCTCAACGCCAGGAGACATCATTTCTAAAGCGGGGTGAATCGAGATATGAATATAGGGATAAGCTGTATTTGTGTCTAATTCCACTCTTTTATTCACCAGCCTGTAGGGCTTTTAAGTATTTTCCAACTGCTATCAGACAGTAGCATGGTATTGTGGTTTGCAATAACACCGCAGTGCTGCCATCCAATGGCAGCAAACATAATAAAACAATGCCCCCTTATTTACAACATACCTAATAAACTGTGCCACCTTTTTCTACCTAAGAGAGCAGGGAGGAGCAGATGGTGGGAAAACAGATAACAGTACAACTTTGAGGTTACATACTATAGGCTTCACATTTGTAACCACATACATTTGGAAAGCCCCCAAAATGCCTGTGAACATCTAAATAAGGTGAAGCTGTAATTTTTTACAGTTTTACTGGGCTTTCAGTTGATGATTTGCACCAGGAATTATTTGCTGTAGTTTACCCACAAACCTCCTAAAACCATGTACTTGCAATTATCTGCTATACATAAATTATGCTGTAGTTGGATGTTTGTCTAGAAAACTCGCTATGCGCCTTTTTTAAAGTGGATTTCTGGACCTCATTTTTAGGTGAACATGAACTGTCAAAACCCTGATTATATACAGCACTTTGAAAAATTGATATTGATAAATATTTACCACGTCTTGGTAAATGTTTGACATATTTCTATATGTGAAACTATATAGAACTTTATTTTATTATAACTGTCTTTTTTCATTTTAGTAAGAAAACGATTGCAGGCAATTGTCATAGTTTTAATTATTTGATATGATTATTTCTGTCTGTTTTTCAATACATTTTTAGAAAAGCTGCAGTGAATCCTGTTTGTTGTAGGCTCCTGATTTGGAGTGTGAGTGATCGATGGCACTCAAGCCACAGTGCTGTGCCAAGACCTCAACATGACATCTTGACATTTCATGTTTGTAAGAGGATTTAATATCACTGTCTTTGGTCTTTGATGTCTTTGATCAAACAAAAACAATATCACTCACTGTATTTTAGTCAATGATATAATAAGAATTTTTAATTTTATGAGATAGGTCTTCTTATATGTAATATTGTTATTTCACCATTGCTTAAGCAAAATCTCAGGCTTAATAAGAGTGTAAGATATTGATATTCAGCATTGATACTTTAAAATATCCTCTTTGTTATTTGTAGAGCTACAAAGTAGAGAAAAATCTTTTTATATTCTCTGCAATTATAGGCAACTCCAGTATTTACATATTGTTTAAATTGCTTTCTGCAACCTAAGATAGATTTTGCCAAACTTTTAGATTAATTACTACACAAATTATTGTCTTTACACTCTTTGATCAATGTCAGCAGTGCTAAATAAATGTAATGTTATTTCCTTTGCAGTCAATGGATGTGCTGTTATTTCCTATTATAAGAGGGAAGAATAATTCCTGTTTAATGTATAGTTATTGTAACTTTCAGAAGAACAGTCTGGTTCTTTTTTTCTCCCTTTTATACTATAACTGTCAGCCAGAAATACTCTCTTATATACCAATATCAATAAAAATCCATTTAAGAAAAAATAATATTGTCCAAGTCTCTTTATTCTTTGCTTCATTTACTGGAGACTGAGGCCATTCCATGTGCAAGTGGTTAAACATGTTTTTGTTAGCATAGACTTGTCATTTATAGTGCCACTATGAACTATAAATGCCTATCAATATGTGATTATTGTTTGCAAAGTATTTCAAACATTTCTAGTGTGATGTATAGTTTTGACAAGGAGGGAATGTGATTTCAATCAAGTGCCAGTCCTCTGCTTGTTGCATGTGGATGGACAGCATGGAAAGATGAAAAAAAGAACATGGAACTCTTCTCCTGCAACCAACTTTCCTAAAATATACTGTAGCTACACTGGAAAACATGATATAAATTTCATTAAATTTAACTTCATTTGCCTGGGAAGACATCAAATCAATGTAGCTAGCATATCCCTAGCCCTAATATAATAAAACATAATATATATTTTTTTTTGAGGTTGTCTCTTGTTAATGCATTTGAACATTATATGTTGCCTTTGCATTTCTAACTTCAGATGTATTTTTCCAGCACAAATAATTTAGCTGTAATGAATAAGTTGGTGTGTTTTTTTGGAGCTAGTGAATAATGCATAGACATTTTGGCCTCCTTTATAAATGTCTTGCAAAGTCCAACCACTTTTTCAAACTGTATCATCTCTTTTCTGGTGAAACTCTCATACCGATGATCAAAATATTCCATGCTGAAGTCCCTTTCTGAGGCGCAGGGATAACAGATTCAGCATGTTTGTGTTGGATGATAAAACATGGCTGCGTTCTGGAAGTGGTAGGGAGTAAAGAAACAGAGACTGAATTAGTGACCTGAAGCTGGAGGCCCTGCTGGAGCTTGTTAACGGACGGAGAGGCGGAGGATAGAAGAGGAAACACAAAACTACTACTGCTATTACTACTACTGTAACTGTTACTACTATTACTTTTACTACTACTACGACTACTATTGCTATTACTACTACTACTATTACTACTACTACTAATAATAATAACAATAATAATAATAATGATAATTAAATGTATGGATCTCTCTGGTGCCTTGTGATTACAAGGGATCTAACCATAATTAACTTTACATGAGCTGCAGGTTTTGGATATGTTGGACCTGTATGATCAGTTAATACAATTTGTGTGGAGCAGTGAGCTGAGTTGTTTGTCTAGCTTAAACAGAGATAATGCTAATACCTGCAACCTAAATTTAGTTGGAACAAAGCACAGACTCAGCATTCAGCTGGGGTGCATGCAGCTTGTGAAACCTCTGTGGTGTATTTCAGGAAACAATAGCGAGTTGATTGTCTCATATTTCAAGTCTCAGTATAAAACCATGTTAAGAGAACAAAGGAGATGGCATTTTAAGTTTGACTTTGAAACTCTGTGTAATGTAGGCCTGCTGCCTAAGGGATGGTTCAGGTTTTTAGAAAATCTATCTGACTCTTCAAAACTACTTGATCCAGTCCATTTGTGTGGTGAGAAATTGAGGGAAAAATGTGTTCTCAGTGCAAGTGAAGTCATCACATCAAAAATCATGTCACAGAAAAATCTCATGTAGCGCCTTCTATATGTGTAACATCTCCCTTTGGTCTGTTGATGTAATCCCATACTTTCTGTGCGGCCTGATGTCATAGCTGTTAGCAGTTAGCACCCAGAGGGAGCTGGAGGACTTTGGCAAGCTTATCAGGCCAGAAGCAGCACTTTATTGCTCTTTATCCTATTCTTTATTTATTTTTCCCCCAACCTCTTTGTTTTTTTTTGCCTAACTTTTCTGAAACTTCAAAATTAGTTTTCTGCACACAGCCTGTTTACACCCCTATGCACAAGATTTTTTTTGTCATTTTGCTCCACTCATGCCATCAAAAAGAACATGAAAGTGATTGATGCAAAGTTATTTACACTATATAAATATCACAAAGACACACAGACTTAATACTGACTGCAACCTGTTGGGCTGTGGCAATATATCCTTCACTGAATTTTCTTATATATAAACATGCTATAAGTGCTCAAAAGAGCATTGGGAAACTATAACTCGCTGACCGCATGTGCAGATGAAATTATTTTTCTTGCATTTGAATCTGCCTAAAGGGAAATTAAGTTCAGTCAGAGTTTAAACATATCTTCAAGTAAATCAGATCACACTGCGGTCTCAGAGACATCCCTCAGAAGGCCGACATGTGATGATTCAGATTGTCTGGAGATGCAGGAGAGGGAGATGAAGCTCCCAGGAGATAGTCCTCAAGACAGACATGATGTCATAGCTCTGCCTCAGGCATCCCATAACCTCCTCTTACCTAGGAGATGCTGCTGGCTCCTGTCTCACATCACACACACACAAGAAAATGTGGACGTTGGATTTTTTTTTGAGGACTTGTAGAGCTTATATATTCTTCAGTTTCAACAAATGTAAAAAAGATATTTTTATTAGGGCTCAGCTTGAAGGGTAACAGGTCATAAGTCTCCTAAACGGCACAAAGCTCCTTTCCACTGGATGTTGGTGTCTGAATCTCTGTTTTTGATTTAGTCATACAACAGAAGTACAGATGTATCTTAGCAGGTGAACTGATTACATGAAAACAGTTAACTAGTGTTTAAGAACATTCCCTTGTGAGTTTGAGGTGATTGTTGCTTTATGTGATCTTTTAGTATGGGTTTTATTGAAGTAAATTTGCAGGACCCCATCGGTGCAGATGCTGTCCAAGTTTCAGTTTGGCATCAGTTCACTCAACAGTATGATGTGTTGTAATGATGAATAACTTTCTTTTGCCTTTGTTATTGATCATTACAGTTTATTGCATGTTTTATTTTTGTGTGTTCTTCTCTTACATCAAAAAAAAAATACTTGATAGAGGACTTGGGTCAAAATCAAAAGTCAAAAGTGCTGTTTGTACATTGTTTGGTTCAGGGGGCCATCTCACTATAGTTTATTCCTGAATAGGCTCTGTGACCTTTCGGTCAACAGACCTGGAATGAAACATAACTGGATAATAATGAGACACTTCTGTGACCTTTAGTGAACAATGAGAAGGGTAGACAGAAAAGGACAGGAAAAAGTGAATGTGTAGAGGAGAAAAATGAAACCTGACCAGTGAAGCAGTCCGTGAAACTGAGGTTTGGACTCTTTTTGTTCTGTGTGGGAGGAGGGAAAGTTGAGTTTTGTGCCTCTCTTTCAAACGTACTTAACCCTGCAGATAAAAAAAACTCAAGGCATGTCAGTTGGAACACATCTGTGGTTTTATTCATTTCCATGGACTTTAACACCCTGTCCAACTCTGCATTACTGCAACGTCCCAGGAGCATGAAGTGATGATTGATTTTAGGAGAGTCTTTATATGTAGTGCTTATAACTCCACAAGGACATGTATGATCGCCTACCAAAACTGCTCTGGAGTCCCATAACTATCACCATGTTCTTATCTTTGTCTCAAAAGCTTTATCCAAGAATAATTTTTAACACATTAAAAAACAAGAAGAAGGTGACCCAAGTAAATTTCGATGTGTGTCCTACAACCCACACCGCAATTTTGATAGTGGTGATAGTGGATCCACAAGGCAGCTAATGATGCAGAACAGCTGCTCTCTTGAACTTCTAAGGATGTGTATGTACTGAAAAAAATATACATATACATTTATATTTATACATATGCATACATATAAATTTTCAAAATTTTCAAATTTTCAAAATTTTGCTTTAACGGCATTAGTTTGTGACACCCAATGTATGTACAGCATTTTATTGTGTTCTGTTGTATAGAACAATGAGTGCTAATGAAAGAAAACTTTAAAGCTTATCAAAATGCAAATTTTGTTTAGATGTTTTAAAAATAAATCTGTTTGCTGCCATGAATCTGAAAAAAAAAGGTCTGTTTTGTGTTGGTTGACCTTTTTACAACTCTGCTTGGACATCCTCTCATTGGCTGAGAGGGGCCACATTATGCATGCTTTAATTTTTCACAGGGGTGTGTGTGGTGGTGAAGCAGCTCTTACAAACACTTGTCTGTGCAGCTCACTCACTGGTCTAGAATGAGAGGTGCAGTGTACAGAAGAGAGAGAGAGAGCGAGAGAGAGAGAGAGAGAGAGAGAGAGGCTAAATAGCTGGGATCAGCGCTCCAAGTCGTGTTTTTAACGGCTTC
>OMKZ01030561.1:85179-103546 GCA_900302535.1 Neoniphon sammara
TTATTTTTTATTTATTTATTTTTCCAGGAACTCTACTTGTTAGCTGAGTGGTGTAGGTACTAAAAAGAATCCTCCACTTTGTAGGTTGTTCATCAGCTGTCAGATATAGTATATTCTCAGAAGGTTTTAATCAAGTGTATTGTATGCTTTAATGGCTTAATGTTTGTGTGTTCTTGATATTACATGTGGACCACTAACTTTGATAATCTCTCTGCATGATATTAGGATTCACCCCATAACTTAGTGAAGTAGACTGGCTCAATATTTGCATTCTAAACATGCAATTTCTTGCCTCATCAGGTAATGTAATTCCATGCTTCATTAGGACTGTGAAGTTTATCATTTGTCATCAAAGCCAAGCTGTCAATAAATGATTAAGTTTCATATGAGGAAAATGAAATATTTGGGCTCAAGCAAGACGGATTGCAGTCTACATTTTAATTGCGGTTGGTAAGACTCTTTGGTTTTGTTTCATTTTAGGCTATACTTTAGTGACTGCTTATTACAGAGAAGCATGGTCATTAGAGATCTGCATAAGGCTAATTTAGCCTACCATTTGTGCCAGTAAGTGAACAAACCTTTGTAGGCCTTGCAGAATAATTTGAATGTTTAATATCTTGATGGTCCATCAATATGGGCGAACATCAGGCAAATGACTGAGTTAGTAATTATGGGTATGGCTAGGGGGATGGCAGTACAGTTCAGACACTGCTTTCCAGGTGGAAAAAAGATCCACGAGCCAAGGCTCTATGTACTGTATGCTGTAGGAAAACCTGACACATTGCCTTTTATTCTAGTCATACTCCAACTAAAAGGCCATACTTTTACAGAAAGCATAGGCTTAGATCAGCAGAAAAGGTAAATTCCGGATTGAAGCTGTAGTTTTCTAGGCTAAAAACTGACTACGCATCTACGTTTTATTTAGGAATTAATACATGACTGTAGAGCTACTTTACATTTCTTGAATGCATTACCTTGAGAGCAGATGAAAAAAAGCACCTTTAGAAGAAAAAATATAATGTTGGACCAGAATCTGCCTTTGTTTGTCTAGGCAGTCTTCACTTCAAAGTGACCACAAATTTGTGTTCTTAGCTAAAACATGGTATCCCCCACACTCATGCTAGCAGTAGAGAAGATAAATACAAATTGGTCTCTGACAGTATGATGGAGAAATGAAAAAAGTTAGCACTTGATTGATGACATTCCACTGGCTCTAATTACTTAATACTGAAATTTGATATGAAGCAAACTGTGCAGAGGGTGGCCTACAGCCTGTGCCTTGTTAGGGGGTGGGATGTGTATGTAGTTAGTTCATCTTTCATTACCTTTGTGTGTGAACAAAGGCCATTATGCGGTGGCATTTTTAATTTGTGTTGTCTACTATAACAGATTAATTATTAGACCATATAATAGTCATATATTGATGCTAGGCTTGGTTTTGCATCCATGTGCTATTATTAACATGCAGATAAGTAATGTGATCCACACAAAGAATTAGGTAATGCTGTAGCACTGATTTGATCAAATCAATAAAAGGGGATTAAACAAAGTCCAGGCACGGTCCCCTACTGTCGGTAGGTCTTGAAATTTCAGAAGCCTTATCAGTGCTGCTGCTGATGGAGCCTTCTCTACAAATAGAAACAACCTGTACAAAGTAGTAGCCTTCATGCCTTCACGAGACACTTAGTTGGTTTTCTGGGAAGGCATTTCTCCTACAGATTTAGATTTTCTGAGCAACTAGTTAAGCTGTATGATGGAGTCTTCTCCACAGATGCAACAGTTCAAGGATAGGGTGACTTCCATTGCTGTTGTTGGTACACTGTGTCAGGGGTTACCAAGGGCAGGACCTGACTGGCAGACAGATGTTGCTCATCCAACCTTTATACTTCTGCAAAATGCTGAATGTTAGTACAACACACTGTAGATTTATCATGCTTCCTCTGCCTCTATACCATTTGTCATTTTTCCCATTTGCATAAGCTTAATTGTTGAAAAGCAATAAGGATTAAAATGTGGTCTTATGCATGAAAATATAGGTCACTGATGTTGTATAATTTATTTCGCAAAGCTTTTAAACTGGGTTTATGCTGACCATTGGTTTATAGTTAGTAGGAGAGATCAGTCGTGACCCAGTCAAACTTTTAACATTGCAGCCAGCATTTTATCTTACGAAAGAATGTCTCAGATAAGCCATGAAATGGTCTAATATAAGGTGACAGCCACTGAGCCTGGGCTATGTTGATTTGCTTACCTGCTCAGCAAGCAGTAACAACTTTTTAGATGAGCAGTTCATTTACATTTTATTGTAGGGTGACTAGGGCCTATTATTTCTGTTGTACCCATGCTGTTGATTGATCTGTCTCAGCTAATCAGGCATAACAGTTATTTATGTGTAAAATCGTCTCAAACTTTTTTCAATACAAGCATAGATTTTATCAGTAGTTTTGGCTAAATGAAACTTTTCTTTTTCCAAGTAACTTTTTACTACAAAAAGAGAGCAAATGATAAATTTTGCATGACATTTGCAAATTCATTTTGGGTGATGTATTAATGGATGATTTCCTCAGTCAACTATAAATAGTACTCTGATTAACATATCTGTCTTGTTGGCTGATCTACTTACTTTCTCACTAGCTTTTCAAACCAAAAAGTGGAGCACAGCTGACAGTGGGCCCATGTACCTACAGTGAAGTTCAATATGAAAATAGGTCTGAATGAAAGATGATTCTCTCTCTCTCTCTCTCTCTCTCTCTTTCTCTCTCTCTCTCCCTGGCTTTATCTTTTGACAGCAGCGCCATCTAACTGTCTGGGTTGACAAATGCACATGTCCCTTATGATATGAAACTTGGTTTGTGTGTATGTGAAGAAAAGAGAGAGAGATGGAGACAATGTTTGTTATATATGCTTTATTTATTTGGGAGGAGGCATGCAATGTGGATGCTGTGCACATCAATATTCACCCCCTCTGAGACTAAAATTATTTAGGTCTAAGCAGGTTCCTGTGGGTCTTCAAGATTTTTATTGTGGGAATCATTGAACGTGTCAGTGTACAATTGATATACATGAGTTTCATGTTTAATATTGGCAGCTTTTTGAATCACGTGTCATTTTTTTGATACTAATGGGCTGATGTGCCTTGTTATGCAGTGTTTCAACATATTTATAATTGAAAAATCCCCGAAACAACTGAAAGTGCATTGGAAACAAGTGGGATTATCTCATTATCTCACAGATTTTTTGCACATTTCTGGAAAACGAGCTTTTAACACTGAATATAAGATTACATGACTTGTCAAGATGGAGATTTTTTTGCAGTGTACAAGATAAGATGTTCTGTTGCCATCTTGCACCTTTGCTCCATTTAGCTAATGCTTGGTTTTAAAGGCAGAGACACTGGGTGTGGCCATGGATGTTTCCAGGTTCAAGTGATTCTGTGGATCACTTGGGCTCAGGTCTAAGGATTTTTGAGCTAACATTGATGTGGGTTTGTGGTTGGGGGAGTGTTTAAGTTCTTATAATTTCAGATTGTGTAGAAGTCGCTGGGACAAACTTTAGATTGCAGGTAAAGAACAACCGGCTTGAAGCAATTCAAGACCCATGTCTCTGTGGTGACCTATTTTATGGTCAGACGTCTCTCCCTGACCTGACCCTGATATCCCATGTCGTCCACGTTGGGGGTAAAGACGAGATGCGGCCATCTTAGAGGCACCTGAGATGTGCGAGGACCCCCCTCCACCAGCCTTTCAAGTCCCCAGTGATACACTCATCACATGCCTCTGTCTTCCACAAATGAGGTGTGATTGAGGTGATTGGGATTTCCAGAGGCTGTCACAATCGTTTTGATTAGAAAATAGACAGGAGATAATGGGAGAGACAGGCCTGTTATGAGAGCCCTGTCAGGGCTAAGATAATGCACCAGAGTGAAGAGGTTAAAGACACCGCTTCCTTGTTAATAATTAATTGCTGTCTGTGTGGTGGATCCACTTCACCGCTCCCAGTCATCACTTGATAATTGCTTTACATTTAATTTGGCTTTAGCGAGTGTTTTTTAAGCTGGGTAAATTGTGCTTAAAGTTAATATGGGCTCAGACGGAGACAGCAGTTTGGTCATAAACCAACGATAAGATGACAAGGTAGACTAGGGAGCTAAAGGATGACGGTATATACTTTATGATTTCTTGATTAGTTTCAGTCAGCTCAAAGTTCATATGTTAAATAGATACGGCTTAGTGTACATTTTAATGCAATATTTGGTTAATCTCTGTGCTTTGTTTCAAACTTAGAGTGCTGACTGGTACTAGAGAGTATTTCTTTCTGGTTCTAGATGGTGGTTTTGTATTTTGAAATTTTGTCAAATTGAAAACAAAACATGCACACAACAGTTTTTGGAAGACTTCATCCTACCAGTAGATTGATCAAATTGGCACAAGCAGACATTCAGTTGGCTGGGTTTTTGCTGAACATGCAATAATCTGACCTAACACAATAGATCAAGTACAATAGATCAAGACTGATGTTTGAATTAAAGTCTAGTAAGGTGCTTAGATTATGGTTCTGTCATATATCGTTGGAAATATGTGATACCAATTTGCTTTCATTGTGAGTGGACATCTGTTTATAGGTTATTTATAATGTAAAGCATATTTTCAGGTATTATGTTTAAGCTGCTGCCAGTGCCATTGTTTACTATCCTTTGCTGTCGGATTTCTTGAGCAAAACTTGATTTCAGTGTGAACAGTTTGGGTCCAAGTTGCTTTTAATAGTCTGTCCTGCTGCAGTGGTTACAGTGCCAGCTGCCCTCAGTCTGACTGACCCCAGGTCATTTGAGTTAAACTGGCCTTTATCTGTTCAGGTGAAAAGAAGAAAACTGCGGCACTTGACAGGGAGTGGTACAGTCAAAATACAGCCTATAGTAAGGTCTGTCTATAAACTGGGTCATAAAAGAACTTTGTAGGCTATAACTACAAGATATTTCTGGAAAGCTTTCCCATGTTGAGTAGGGTTGTGAACGATAAACCGATGCGACCGGATATTCGGTTTAACCATAGATATATAAAGAGAACAACATGTGGGTTTAACAAGTGAGAGATATGGCTGCGTCGGTAGCAGCCTCCTCACTCGATACGAATTAGCCATGAATTCTTAGATGAATCGGTTGTAGAGTCATGAATCGGGTATCGCGAGACTAGGAATCGGTTGGCTTCACACACATCTGATTTCAGTCTGCGTTTTTTTCCCGCACATGGCACCTAATCCTAATGTGACAACAGGTACAGGTGGTCCGCCGGCAGCTGGAAACATCCGAGTAGCAGTAGTACCAATAATGTGTGAACTAAAACAAAAGGAGCTAGCATGTTAAATAAAAAGGATTCAAAAGCGATTCAGTGCTGTAATCGTGGCTGAGTGCAAGCCAGACTGATTGCCATTTATGTTGCAGTTTATAATCTGGTAGTGTTGTGTTGTATAGCACCTGGTGGTGGGACACAGCCAACATACAACTCATTCTTGTTTTGACCACAGAGGTGAGGTGTTACTATTGGTTGTTAAGTGCGAATTCGCAGGTCAAAGTTGAAGAGTGAACTCTGACCTTCGCATTCGTGTGCGGGCGGTGCGATAATTTTCTGCAACCGGATGCGACTACTTTCTTTTGTTGTTCTGAATTGATGTGTATGGAAAACGCAACGAATATCCGTCTGAGTTTAGTGCTAATGTGACCGCAGCTTTACAGTTTGCGTCTCTAAAACAACGCGAGAGCTGAAGCTGCCGATTCTCGCGCAAACTCCGTAGCTGCCTAGCTGACACTACCATGAGTGATAGACAAGTGATAACAACGAAAATGGAGGAGGATAAGAACGACAGCACCAGCCTGACCGATGGAGGTGATAATGCACCGGGAAAGATTTTCAACGCATCAGGGAAACAAAACTCCAAAGTGTGGACCGTTTTTGGGTTTTATAACTGCCATATGCGAATATGAAAATGTAGGGCAGCACTTTTGATCAGATTACCTTTCCGAGGTCAAAAAGCAGCAGTTTGATTTATTTTATACATATATGTATGTATTTTCTCTAATCTTTTACATAATGCACTTGTCACTGTGTGTTAAGCATTGTTGACATAAGACTGTGGTTGCTGCTTTCTCCAGGTCTGAGGCCACATTTTGAGATAACCACCAGGGGTCATCATTATAAGGTTATTGTCACATGGTTTGTTTATAGGTCACAGGTTCTGAACCTTTTGAATTTCAAGGATCCCATTATCAGTCCCTGTGGTGCCCTCAATCCGCTGCTGCTTACATTTTTCAGTTTGTAACTTGTTTACATTGAAATGTTGCACCTTTGTTACCTACCTCTAGTGTTCAGAACACTGCTCAGGCTGAAATGTTGCACTTTGTTGTAACTATTACTTTGTTTGTTTCTGTGTTTTACCTCTGGAGTTCCCATCCAACAAATTATGGTGATTCAGCCAGACTTTTTTTGGTCCATGTCTAAAAATAAATACATTGACATGTGATTTTATTGTTCTTTTTTTTAATTTTATTTTTGCCAGTGCCATAAAGCAACAATGCTTGGGGATATGTGGTCTTTTACATATTTGAAAAGAAAATATTGTACTGTACTGTAAGATTGTCACTTTCATAGAATTGGCTTCTTTATTTTATAAAATATCTGCAACAAATATTAACCATGGAATCAAATCAAATCGTATCGTTCTTACGCTGTATCGATTCGTATCGAATCGGTCTGTAATAAATGTACATCGTTTTTGAATCGTATTGTAACCTGTGTATCTAGATGCATATCGAACTGTTTATCACAGAGAGATGTGCAACTCTAATGGTGAGCCAAACAATTTAAAAGCAATAATGATGTGACCAAAATGGTCAGAGCATAGGTTTATGGAACTAACATAACAACAAGCTGTTTTTCCTTGTGTTTAAAGCATCTAGTTGAATGGCTGCCCTCATTCCATGTTTAGATGACACAAGCAGATGTTAGCGGAACAGGCCTGAAAATGGCCTCCCAGTGGACCCGAAGGAAAAGTCCAGAGAGGAAGGTGCCCCACACCCGCTTGGAGGATGATGCTGACCTTGAGGTATGGAGACTTTCTATGTGTCACTTTCCCCCACAAACTCCTCTACTGCCCTGGGGGCAATACTGAAGAAGCCACACTCACTCACTGGTGACCTCTGTAGTGTACGCCATCTGCACCAGTGGAGGATCAGACTCCACTTTGCTCCTGAATACGCCCCCTTCTCTAGGGAATTTGACTGCTCTCTTTGCTAAATCCAAAGCAGTCAGTGCTCAGCCTTGCATGCGCACAGATAATGATCAAGTTAATTAGACCTGAGATTGAATGAACTGCGGCAGCAACTTAATCATTTGTAACTTGATTAGAAATACTATATTCTGCAGCTCCAGAGACTGGAAAACTTCCCCTTTTTCAGAGTGCTTGAAAATTAGGATCTACTTGAAAATTCAGGTCTTGAGTTAATATGTAATGTGTTTGTAATCCAAAGCAGCCAAATGATCCTGAACTCTTAAACTCAAATATTCCTACAAGCTCAAAGAAAACCCTGTACTGCGTTTGTCTGTCTGTCTGAGCTCACAGAGCAGATTTAGATTAGACATCTATTAATGGTTTCCTTTATTATCTCCTCAGCAAATATATACAATTGGGAAGAAATTGGGTCAAGGTAGCTTTGGGGTCGTACGTGAAGCCATTCACATTGAGACACAGAAGAAGTGGGCTATTAAGAAGGTTAACAAAGAAAAGGTGAGTGCATTTGTGCTTCCTCTGAGAAACTTATCTGATGTGATGAAAAGACAAACATTGAAGCAAGGCTGAAGTCTGGAGAGAAACAAATATCCTCATACCTCAGCTGAAACTCCCTTAGCTGTGTTAACTTCTTCCATTACAGGCAGGGAGTTCAAAAGTCAAACTGCTTGAACGGGAAGTAAGCATTCTCAAACAAGTAAATCATGCTCACATAATACATCTTAAGGAAGTCTTCGAAACACCAAAGGTGAGTCGTCCTGTCTTTTAAGCACCAAATCCAAGGAAAGCTTATTAAGACACCAGGTTTAGTGTAATGCATGTGGAACATATCTTAATCCTCTAGTATTGCGTGCGTATGAGGCTATGCATAAACAACACTGATAAGCACATAGAGATTGGCCGTATGGTGAGATGCATTGTCTCTGTGCTCTGCTCTAGAGGATGTATTTGGTTACTGAGCTGTGTGATGGAGGTGAACTGAAGGAGCTGTTGCAGAGGAACAAGCACCTCACAGAGGAGGAGACAAGGCATATCATCCGCAGCTTAGCTGAGGCCATCGTGTACCTGCACAAGAAGGGTAATGACATCCCACAGGTTGACTTTCCCACAGTATTAAAGGTGACTTCACAGATTTACCTTAACCAATTACAACCAATTGTGGGACTAGTGACTATGGATTCAGTCAAGAACACCCTTATATACACTGATGGACTTATTCAAACAACACCTACATTACCGCACAGAGTACGAGTAAATGGGGTTCTGTTAATTGGTAATATCATAGTGCCATCGCTGTACTCAAATTGCGTTGCCCTCATTGACGTGATAATCAGTGAGATTCCTCACCATTATAGCTTTCAGTCATCATAAAAGCCTGGCTTATTTTAATAATGAGGTCATAATGAACAACTGCCAGGGAAAAAAAAGTTGTACACATTTTAATTGAATCTGAGAGGTTTATTTGGAGATGCTGTTTCCCCTTCCAATGGTGAAATCTGTAGTTAGAGGTAATTTAGGACATTGCTAGGCAATGAGACACCATTACATGTGGCTAATGACTCATTTACAACGAGCTGGGGAGGAATACTGATTAATAGGTGCGTTTTCACGTGGAAAGTCCCTCTGTGCTGGTTTGCCTTACCTCTGTAGCGACTAATGATACCGGTGAGAATGTGATGGCTTTAAATTAGGTGGCTAGGACCCTTAACACTATATGAGAGGTCATGATTATGAAAGTTCATCCCATCAGCTTGACGTGATTGGAGTTTTGTCCTATCAACAATCATTTTTGCTTAGAATAATTTAATAAAATGGTAGTATGATAACTCCATGAAAATCAAGGTTTGCCATTTCATACAGTAATAAGATACCCAAATGAATGACCAGCCGGGGACACACATTTCCAGAGAAATGTTCCTGCAGTAGGATATTTAAAAACATCAGTTTTTATTTTGTCATTCGAATAACTTTCAGGAGACATTTTTAAACATCTTAATTTAACGTTTGGTGGTAATATAGATTTTGAGTCAATCTATAGAGGTGCACTGTGTCAGTGGCTTTTCAGTCATGCTGTAACACTAATTTGGCCCATGGCATGCACTTATTCTCTACACATGCAGCGGATGTTGAATTGATTTTCAGAACATAACTAAAGTCTAACCATAATGAGATGTCTCTCATTCAGACACTGGGTCTCATCTGACGGACATTTTTATTAACTGTGTAGATTTGATGTTTCCTTAAATAGCATAGTGACTCCATGAGTTATTAAAAGTGTGTGAATATATAAACATGCCTACTGAAATGTGATGCACACAAAAATAACTTGAATTATAATGTGATTTTCTTTCACTGGTATTTCACAAAGAAGAAGAGAAGAAATGCAAGAGTACTGAGTGTATTTGAAAATGGCTCATTACTATTTATGTACAGGCCAATGCTTAAATAAAAAAAAAAACATTCATGAATACAACCAGTAACAAAGTGAGAGAGGAGAGGAAGCTATCTCAAGACGTTCTCGAATTTAAAGCTCAGCCACCAGGAGGTAGGGAAGGACGAGAAGTAATGAATGAAAAATAAAATGTCAGAAGTATCTCAGAAAATAGGAAAAAGAACATTTTCAGGTCTTTGTTTTGCTCACAACAATTGGCCCAACTTGCCTTGCACACACCAGCAGCACCACTGCATTGTGTAATTGGTTGCTTCAAACAGTGCATTGAAAAGGACTGCCCCGGGCAAATTGTGTTTTCCCCCCACCTTCACTCACTCCACCGAGTTTTGTTAACCAGGACCTTCAGTTTGGGTCTAGTGTAAGCGACGTAAACAGAGGACTGTGTTTGTGTGTGTGAAGTGATTATGTGAACTTGACAAGAAGGATGCTTCTTGAAAATAGTTTTCCTAAGCTGGGTCTCTAAATGAGTCAGTTGTTGGGCATTTGGCAGGCAGATGGCACCTTTGGAAGGCGTTGAAAACTTCTGTGAACGAATTTGACAGGGTCTCTCTGTGCCAGTTGTTCCCTTGATGCCTTAGTTACTTGTCTTTGTCATGGCTTTGTCATCACATACCAAAATTAAAAGTCTATATACACTGCACAATCAGTTTTATTCCGACTCTGCTCTCTGTTTTGATTAATAACTGTCTGTCTTTGAAGTCATCAAGGGCCACGTCCATTTTAAGGGCATTATCTGAAGAATTTTCATAGACCTTCTAATCCAGCATGGCTCACGATGTTTTTCAAATATTTACTGTGGCTGTTTGTGGCAGTCTCGGGCACAGGAGCACTGGCAGTCTTGAGTCTCAGGGAATCAACTCCATTTCCAAAGGAATCTTATGTGCCAGGCCAAGTACGTGCTGTTTTCAGTTTCTCTCTATATATGAGAGATAATGTCACTTCAAACCTCATGCTGAAATTTGGTACTTTAACGTTTCCTTCCTCTCCAACAAACATTCCTACCTTATAGAACATGACAGAAGACATTCTCTGGATCATTAGGACCCACTCCTCAGTTTCAACATACATCCAGCCCACAAAGCAGCATTTCTTTCTGCCTGATACAGCCCCCTACTGTGTTTTTGGGTGGAAGAAGACAAATGAATAACTTTGCTCTTATTTTATTTCATGTTATGTATTTTTGTCATGATTCATTGCTTTGTTTTTTTTGTGTATGTGTGTGTGGGGGAAAGTACTGCACTTTATGGTTCTTTCTAAAATTTAGTGGAATTTACAGGATGTCCCTAACATTTGCAGCCAGTAAATACATATACATCAAAGAACATTGTAAAAAAATATTGTATGAAATGACTGCATGCAAAGTCCCATTGGTACAATGAAAATTATTTAGGGGGTATAGTGTCATTGGTGTTATCCTTCCCTAAAAATTGTAATTAAAGAAATGCAATGGCATAGGGAAGAACCTCCAAGGTCAAAAGGTCATTTTATCATTAGCTGATGTGGAGAGTGTAAAGTGAGTTTCCCAGCTATTTTCACATTTCATCAATTTGATGGCTTATTTGAAATTTGTGTTGCAATACAATTTCTTGCCACATCATTGATAATAGCTATATTATGGCAAGGGGAGTAAAACTTTATGGAAAATAAGTGATTAGATAGCTAAAATGTTTGATATGAACCTTGAAATGAGGTAAAACTAAAATGAGGCTGTGTGTCCTTTTGAGTAAAACCTTGTCTTAAGTCTTGCTCCCGGTGTTACCATCATTTTGTGTTAAGCACTGGTTACACCTCTATGATGTTTAATCATTAGTTATATATTCACTGCTGTTTCTGTTGGTTCAGTGGTGCTAGGGTAATTTTAGTTAGAAATCACTAAACTCCTACACATTATCGAATACTAATTTGCCAAACGTTTACTTTGTGAATGTGCACATTATACATTAAACCTCATTCTTATTCTCAATCACAGAGGTGAGGTGAGTATCTATAGATTGACTCTTTCTCCCCTTCAGGAAGTAATAAACAAATAAATTACAGGGTAAACTGTTAAGTCGAAATTCTGCTGTATTTTAAGATTAACATATTTGGTCATGTGACGGGTGATTGCCTGGGTTGCTTCAAAGAACACAGCCTATATGTAAAAGGGACCTTGTGTTGTATAATGTTAAATAGAGGTGTCAAAACAAAGCACTTACCTTTAGCGTTGTGAAAAAGGCCTGTGTCTAAAAATATTAACTGTGTAGATGTAGTCTTCAGCTGAAATCATGTTCAAACTGTATTTAAGCCCATTATGTCTCTGTAAAAGTATCTTTCCCCTCATCTTTCAGACATAGTACACCGCGACTTGAAATTGGAGAACATTTTGGTGAAAAGTTCTCTCCATGGGGACGATAATGATATGATCAATATCAAGGTGAGATGGTGACAGAAACTGGGAAACTTTCCATGGCTGCTTCTCATGCATTCTCTGCAGGGCTTGAGCACAAGCCTCTGATGGGCTTTTTTTCCCCCCTCTTCCACCATGTCCCCTATACTTAATAAAAGGATTTAAATACTACCTCATTATGACAGACCCCCCTCTGGTCTGCCTTTATAGTACTTCTTTACAAAGAGAGAATCAACCGTATCTTTAAACAAATTACCACCTGAGCACAGCATGTTGTGTGCATTGACAGTGAGCCAGCCAAAGCAAATACCTGGTGTGCAAGCTAAAACAAGACTGGGCCACAGCATAAATCTCCCTCTGTTGCTCCCTCTTTTTCTCTCTCTGCCTCACACGCACACACACACACACACACACTATGTTGAAAAAAAGTGTTGTCCTGGCACACTATAAAAGGCTTTTATCTCACAGGAGTTGGTCATCTCTTCTGGATATTTTCGGCTGTTATATTAATGTGGTATCCCTTTGCAATTCTGTGGACCCTTACAGCCTCAACAGCTCATATTTTGTTATTCATCTAAATGGTCGAAGGCCAGTGTTTGTTCTCAAGCTCTACAAATAAGCATTGTTTCTTTCTGACAAAAGAACTGTAAACAAAGGATTTAGCATGAGTTCTGTTGTTACATCTGAATCCTCTTTATGCCTGTCGCCTTTTTCTGAGTGCTGTTCTCCATCCAGGTGACAGACTTTGGATTGTCGGTGAAGAAAGGTGGTGTTGGGAGTGAGAACATGATGAAAGCCACCTGTGGGACTCCTCTCTATATGGGTATGACACCTGTGCCTTCTGCAGGACATGTGTAGACTGCACAGTTAGCTATAGGGATAGAACTGCAAGTTTTAATAAGTCTCATGGTGAGGTTTTCCTTGCTAATTAATATCCTGAGCCGACAACTATTTTTATTGCTACCTAAGTGGTGGCAATAAAGTAGCCTCGTAGTATTAAGAAATATTGTTCAGTGTGAGGGTTTTCAACACAGCCACATGCAAACTCCTATCCCGCTGATTTTGCCAATTAAGCTTCTGTATGTTTATATGTAAGCCAAGGAAAACTCTACGTGTGTATCTGTGTGTGTTTGTTTCAGCCCCTGAAATGATCAGTGCTCATGAGTACAGTCAGCAGTGTGATGTGTGGAGCATTGGAGTGATCATGTATATGCTGTAAGTAACCACACATGCACGCACACGCACACGCACACACACACACACACACACACACACACACACACACACACACACACGTGCATACTCTTAATGGCTAAACATATTTGGGCTGTGTGTCCCTGTAGGCTGTGTGGGGAGCCTCCATTCATGTCCAATTCAAAGGAAAAACTATTTGAGACGATTAAGAAGGGAGCACTCATATTTACTGGGCCCATCTGGGACACAATCAGTGATGCAGGTGACATTTCAACTCCATTCTCATTCTTAAAAAAAAAACAAACCCTGCATCAAAGAAGAGATAGAAAGTTGAAGTGAAGGAATATGTGCAGCACAGGATGGTCTGTAGGTGTGGAGATTGTCACTAACAAACTCACTGATTGGCTTGAGTCTGTCTCAACAGCAAAAAACGTACTGTGTTGCCTTCTGAAGGTAGACCCTGCCTACCGTGTCACAGCTAATGAGCTGCTAGATAACCCCTGGATTACAGTAAGGAACTGATTCTTGCAGCTGCATTCATCAGCTTTACCAAATGAGACACAGGAGGAGCTCACATGGGGTTGGTGCTTTGTCCTCCAGGGTGATACTGACACCCCTGCTACGCTCACCAACGTGCTGGAGATGATGCGCCACTTCCGGGACGACCCAGATGCGACCAATGGCCTGGAGCAGGATGAGAGTGAGGTAGTGACACAGACTCTGGAAAAGTTCTCCCTCACCTCCACCCAGGACATCGCGGTGCCAGAGCCGAGCGCGGCCTCAACACTCAGCAACTACAGTAGCCTGGCAGAGCACGGCCACAAGGAAAACTCAGACACCAGCGGCAGCAGCAAACCCTCGACCCCCACCGAACAGGTACAGGTCTATTTAGCCCAGCGTTACATGCTTTTCTTTTTACTCTCAAGAATATGTATTGCTCCTAGGGATGGAACGGTTATCAGTTTTACTTTAAACCATGATAGAATATTATCACAATAACTGCTTGTGATTAGCACATTTTTTCAGTGTACACTGTCTAACACCAGCCAAAGTCAACCAGTGAAATCTTCTTAACACTATCACACATGTACAGCATATGTGTTTGTTTTGCTTTTCAAATGGCATAAACTATAGCAGAAGGTAGTGCTGAATGCTGCAATAATACCATATATCGTATGTATTCAATATGGTGATATTGAATTTTCATATTGTCCTATCTGTAATTGCTCCAAAACAATTCAAAGCTCTTAAGTCTCTAACAGTCTGACTTATTCAAGCTGCATCCTGGTTGTTTATCATGCACCCTTTACACCTCCTCACAGGTCAATTAGCTCCTGTGGTAATGATCTTGTTTTTGACTAAAACTGTCTCACTGACTTTTAGATAACATAGCACTTAGAGTAAATTATCACCCTTAGGTTCAGCCCTTATCCATTATTTAGGATCACTGAAGCCAGGTATAGGTCTCTCATATTTCACTTTGGGTTAACTCTGTAATGCTGGAGTAAGGACAGAAGAAAGTGGTGGACAGCTCCAGCAGGATGCCAGCAAAAGCGCAGACAGTGAAAGCCAGTCACTTCCTCAACCCCACACCTCACAGATCAGTCAGTCAATCACACATTCAACCTCTCACAACTCGGCCTTTTGACGACTCAAATGTCATTTTTCTGTTTGTGTTTTCATTTTAATAGCAGCTATATATTGGCTGTACCCTGCAGTGTTTTGCCTCACAGGCTGGGATATAAATATAAATAAAATAAATGTCTATCTGTATATGTTTCAGCCTTATTTTAAAAGCCACCGTTTTCTGTTCAGTTTAAACTGCCTTTGTGCTTTCATGTTGGCATGCTTATTCCCTTTTATATTCAACCACCACTAGATGGTGCCAGATTTACCTGCTAAAGAAGATGGTGATGGTGGTATAGCTATGAGCTGTTGTTTTGAGAGGAATGTGGTAGTTAATGCTCTTATGTAAGATGAATGTGAGATCTTATCCCTGGCAGTCCTATGCAGGTGTTAAACGCTCCAGGCAGCCAAGTGCACAGCAGTGGAGGACTACAGACAAGGGGGACACCAGTTCTTCTGCCTCCTCATGCACGTTTGCCCTTAAACCTGCCTCTGGCCCAAGGAAGGCAAAAGCCCAGAGACCCTCCACCTCCGGCAGCAGTAGGACCTCCTCCCAGAGACCATCTGCCTGCCTCAGGACTAAGAAGAGGTAGGCCCCTGCAGCAGAGAGCGCAGTCTCAGCGGGGCCGTATGCCAAAGGAAAGGGCCCCAGTCTGAGAATTTCCCCCAGGTGGGACATCGCTGCTGGACACATGATTACTGCTTCAGCCAAATGTTCAACAACTCTGAAACCAGCTAAGACTTACACTTTTTTATAGCCAGTATGGAGAAAGGTAGAAATTATGAGGTGAATTTGTCAGCTATTGCTGGTGGCATGTTCTTGAATGTGATTATTATTAAGCAGTATGCTGTAGACTCATTCCAGTAAAAAAAAAAAACTGACTCAGGAGATGTGATAATTCCACATCTCATTTTCTTAATAAAACTGTTGCTCAGTGCTTACCTTACCTCTACCTAGCAGTATATCTTGTCATTATTTTTTACCACTATTTATAAACACCATGAATGTATGCCATTTAACAAATAAATTGATAGAGTCATTTAAATATATTGTAATTAAAACTCATTTGAAATTATTATAATTAAAACTCTTATGATAAACTAAAAGGGAATGTTTATTTATTACATTGGGCATAATTAATTATTTGCTAGTGCTATACAGGGATTTAATAATATTGTTAATGTACTGTGAGAGATTTTTTTCAGTGTCTTAACAGGAATATTTGTAAAGAGAGAGTTTACAAATTAATTTTAACAGAATTTGCCTTTATTGAAAACAATAGCTGATTGCAACTTGAAGATGTTTTCAAATCAGTAGTTTTTAGATAACGTCAGGTATGTCATGTTGTATTTAGTTGACCTTTAAAACTATGTGCCAAATATGATAAAACAAAGCGCTGATGTACAAAAAACCGTACTCATTTTGTGTTCAATAAACAGACCAAATATATGTAGACATTTTGTTTTATAATTATGTTTGCTGATGTGGTGAGAACACTCAAAATACATGAGTTCACTGCATATCATTTCATAACGCTGCATTGAGAAATAGGGATTTACTGTATAATAGCTTATTCTTTTTTCTGTTCTGACCTCTCAATTCCAAAATGCTCTATACGCACTGACTGCACCCACTCGGTGTCAAAACAGAAAAACTGTCACACAGGCTGGTTACGCTCCATCTGAATGCAGAGGATTGGGACTGAGGGCAGCCACGGGTCTAATCTCGTTTGGGAGGCCATTGAAAGCAGTAGGAGCTACTTTGAGGGCACTGCCATTCAAGCACAGGTTTTTCTGCTGTAGAGAGAATAATCCCCAGCATAGATACAACATTAAAGTAGTCAAGCATAACACACAGAAGCTGAATTTCAAATCCACCCATTTGCATCTCGAAGTGAATGTGTGCCAACAATGGGGCCTGGTGTTCATGCACAGGCTGTCTGTTTGTGTGCATATGTGTAAATATGTGTCTAGTGGTTGGTCTTTGAAGCTGAGGACAAATGTGAATCTCCTTTTACGTGAACATGTCATGGCCCAGTAAGTGTCTAAATGTTATCCTAAATGTTATCCTTTATCAAATACTCTAACTCACATGCTACACACACAAAAAACATTTTTTTTACTGTCTTTGGTTTGATTCAGTTTGCATAAAATAAACAGCTACTGTTAAAGAATAAACAAATGTCACCAAAAATTGTTTAAGTTGAATTAAAGGAAACTACAGTTTATTGTAGAATCAAGCTGTATGAAAGTTTGACAGAAATGTGGTATATTGTAACATTTTCAGCATATGCTATGACTTGTAATTTCTCCGATTGGTATAAACAGCAGATGGAGCTGTAGTGGGTTGCCGAGTTTAATTTCTAGGAGTTGATTTGACAGGAGAATGCCATCCCCAAAGCCTACAATCTAGTTTTGTGTATTAAGGTGTTTGTAAGTTGGTGAGATTCATTGAGCCATTACCCAGTAAAATTGTGATATTCATGTAATGTGTCACTGAGTAGAACACTGCATGGCTATGTCTTGATTCATTCAAAGAAAATAACTGGTTAAGAAATGCAACATTTCAGCTGCTGTTGTATTAAAAGAATACAAATGTGATTTGTTTGGTAGAAAGCTAGAGAAACGAAGGGGGAAAGAATCGAAAACAATGATTACTTCCGTTTGTAAAACCTCTTCTCCCTTTAGACCAGTGCACTGGATTTGCATAAAGTCTGTTTAGACAACCTCCTGTATAGCTAATGTGTTGTCAGAAGAGGAGATGGGATTTCAACATATGGTCCTCATTTTCTTGTGCCAGACTTTTAATTAATTATAGGAAAAGGAAAAAAATCTCCAAATTGAATTGTGCAAGTAGAATGTGACCTACAGCAAATTATAGGAGTGCCTTGTACATGCCTCAGGGTGAAAGATGGGAAAACATGGAGAAAAAATGAAGGATCTGATGTCTTCATATGTAGTGACAGTAGGTATGTAAGGCTGACAAAGTATTGTTGTTGCTAAAGCCAACAAAATCCTCTAGTTTTACTGCTATTACTTCAGCCAAAACTACAGAGAGAGGAGGCAAGAAAGGGGGGGAGGACAGAACAAGCAGCGCTGTATGGTGGATAGGTTAGGGGCGTGAGTTTGGGACAAAGCATGGAGGCAAAGGAAATTAGAAAATTCGTTGGGATGGAACCAGGGATACGGCCTCTTCCGCCCCCCCGCTCCTCTTTTCAGTGATGCTCCTGACAGATGGAAGTGAGGGTGGGTGGGTTGACGGGCTGGAGGGATTAAACCTCTGCTGCAGCCGCTTTTTGGCACCTGGAGAGAGCGTCACTCCTGCAAGGTGGGGTGCAGAGATGGCACTTGTGGCGAGAATCACGGGGTGTGTGAAGTGGGTGCAAGCCGGCTAATGTCAAATGAGGCAAGGATGCATCCCCTTCCTCAGC
>OMKZ01030579.1:11132-21577 GCA_900302535.1 Neoniphon sammara
ATATACAATATATACAAATATATATAATATAAATATAATAAATATAATAGACAAACATACAACAGAAATGTTGACATTTACCTTTCATTTTGCCAAAGAAGTTTTCAAAACCACAGGGAAAACTAAAAGCTTTTCTTTTCCTCTTTGCTTTATGAATTCTGCAGTTTTGCTTGAGGCAATGATTTGATAATGGCACTGACAAAAGCTGATCTTCTGATTACATGATCATTTGTAGCATAGCCTACTGAGACAGACTCTCCCTGGAGCTCCTTGTGAACTGCCTTACGGATTTTCCTGATGCTGAAAATGGGTTTATTTTGGACCTTTTATGTGTGCAAATTCATTGGAACCTGGGGTGTAGTAAAACAAAAAAATCAAGGAATTCTAGTTATTGTAAAAGATGATTTTGGTTAATAGATTTTTTTAATGAGGATATTCTTTTATTCCCATGCTATAGCCTTTAGAGCAACTGCTGTGCATTAACATTTCAAGTTATCAGACATTTCAAGCCACATTTCATCAAGACACGCTTGTAAGCATCATCAAAAATACCTTTCACTAAGAGACTTGCCACAAATCAGAATTTAGCCTAACGGTACCATGGCAACGGTACACATAAAAATAAAAATAGTCGCGGCTCTGACCATCCTGAAGCATTGATTTGAATGAGAATGACCGCCCTATCCATTCAAGTTCTCTCTCTCTCTCTCTCTCTCCTAAATGCTCATTGTGTTCGCGTGGCTTTTATTTTGAAAATTGTGAGCGGAAATCCTGTAGCTACTTGACTATGACATTGTTCTCTTTACATATCTGTGATTGCTAGCTACTCTCAGTTGTCCATAAAAGCGTTTGCTACTTTGTACAATGCACGAAGTGGGCTTCTCTAAAAATGTCTAAAATAAATCTATTAAGGACACACATCGTAAAGCGACTAACTGCGGCTGCCGAGGAGATTTTCCAGATTGTGGAGGGAAAGTCGGCATTAGCGGAGTGCTCGGAGGGAACTTGTCTGTCAGAAAGTGAGCACACACAGCAGCATGTAAACAACACGGACTCTCAGTCCAACAACTCAGCAGGTGAGTGAAGTACAGGGGAATTAAAGACTTACTCTCTCATTTTTGAAAAATGCATTTTGACATTTCAGCCAGAGTCCCAACTAGCTATGTTAGTTATTAATTACACAGCTGTGTGGTTTAAACCCCAGCGGCCTCTAGATGTCGCTGCAACTCTTTTGTATTTGTTTCCATCATTCTCTGCCAAATACAGTTATTTTAAGATAGACTATTCCATCAGGCATCCTAAAATAAAAGAACAAAGGGACACGCTTTTATGAAGCAAAGTTAGAAAGTATGTTGAATAAGGATAAAGGATATTAATTGTGAAATTGAAATGTTTTAATCATAAAAAAATGCCTAGGCAAAAAAATGTTTAAAATGTTGCTAGTTTAAGCAATATGTGCACTCTTTGGTGAGATCAAAATGTAAAAAGTTTCATTTACTGTCTTATATTTTTCTTGTCATATTTTAACAAGTAATTGTTCCATTTATAATTTAATGTATAGATACCTCTGACTTTGTAATGTCATTGATCAGTTTAATACAGAAGGATAAACAGGCAGACATGCAAAAAGACACTCAAATGTTTGATTTTGCCATTAAAAAGACACAGGACACTAACTCCTTACTCAAATATATTGGTTTATGTGTGTTTTTGCTAGGAATGGGTGAAGCAGAACTGCAGAGGGTTCTTGTGGACAAGCGGCTGACCGCGGCTGCTGAGGAGATCCTGCTGCTTGTGGAGAAAATGATCACGGAGTACGAGGAGGAGGCCAGCCGCTCAAAGCAGGAGATTGACCGCCAACACAAACTGCTCAATGTCTTTCTGAAGCCGGTGATCAAGTTACATAGAGCAGGTGTGTGTGTCTGTCTGTGTGTGTGTGTAGAATGACCAGAGGTGGATATTTACAGAAGCAACATGAGTTCTCCTGTTTAAAAAAATGGGGAAAATGCATGTAATTCTTGTTTTGGTCAGACTGAACAGGGGTATTTTTCCTTCCCTATGTTTCAAATTAACAGTCCACTGTTTTTTAGTTGTGCTTTGTTTTCATTCTTTGTGACTTCAAGCTGAATTCTCTCTCCTTCTCCCCAGACACTGTTAGTGAAGAAGCAGTTCATCCTCAGCCAGAGCAGAGCCTCAACTTGGGCCAGGAGGACCCAGAGCCCCCCCAGATTAGAGAAGATGTCCGGACCATATCCAGTCACTGTCTGCCCCTTTCATCAGACTGCTCTGTATCTGAGAGTGAAGGCAAGGACAGTAGTGACTGGAAGAATGACTGTAGCGATAGTGACAAAGATTGGAGGGAAAGAGGCCCTGGGTTGTTGAAACCAAAAAAGAAACTGAAAAAATGTGCAGCGCAAAAGTCAAAAGAAAAGTCTAAGAGCAAGTCGTCTGAAAAATTGTCCCACCTGGGCTCCCATCGTCGTGTTCATTCGGCTCCCCACTCCTGCAAAGTGTGTGGAAAGTCTTTCTGCTACATGGCCACTTTGATGAACCACGTGCACAAACATAGCACGGGTACGAGCACGTGCGGCGTGTGCGGCGAATGTTTTGAATCAGAGGAAAGTTTACGGCCTCATTTAGAGCTCTACACCCGTAAAAAGTTTTGCAGCATCTGCGGAAAGCACTTTGACCGATATAGATTGTTGGAAATTCACATGAGGTCCCACACAAAGGCGAAACCGTTCATTTGCACATACTGCGGCAAAGGATTTCCCCGCAGAGACAGTCTGAAGGCTCACACAAGACTTCATACAGGAAAACCGTATTGCTGCAGCGTGTGCGGTAAAACATTCACTCAAAACTGTAGCCTGAAGACGCACATGAAGATCCACTCAGGAGAAAAACCGCACATTTGCAGCGTGTGCCACAAAAGATTCTGTTATAAAGGAAGTCTGGTGGGTCACATGAGGGTTCACACAAGAGAACGGCCATTTATTTGCAGCGTCTGCGGAAAGGGCTTCGGTCAGATGTCGTCTCTGAACGTCCACATGATGATCCACACGGGACAGCTGACACACAGCTGCAGCGTCTGTGGCAAAAAGTTCTACAAGAACGGAGCGCTGAAGATTCACATGAGGACACACACGGGGGAGAAGCCGTACATGTGCAGTGTGTGCGGCGTTTGCTTCAGCGAGCGCGGGTCCATGCTCAGACACACGAGCACACACACAGGGGAGAAACCGTATAGCTGCAGCGTCTGCGGCAAAGGATTTGCACGAAAAGAACACCAGAAGCAACACATGCTGACTCACACCAGGAGCAAATGACATATCTATCACAAGTTGATGTTGTGTCAGTAACACAATAACTGAGTTGTTAAAGCATTTTGTCTGAGCAACCTTATGAATTGACCAAGATTATTGGTTTGCTACTGTGACTGAAAACTGAAATAAAAGTCATTTGAACTGATATCTCTCATCAGTCAGAAGTAATATTTCATTTTGACAGCCTGTGTTTCAGCCACTGGGAGAATAAGGTAGCCTTAGCAAATGGAAGGTTAAGCTAAAGAAGCGTTCAAGGAATGAGAATTATCTATATCAGTCTTTTTTTTCCACAATATTGCAGTATTATTAGTAATCAGTAAAAAGTTTACTGAGTGCAAATTGTTTCTTATCCAGTAAGCAGCCAGTTGAATTGCAGTTTATAAACTTGTGTCAGGGCAGAATCTTATTTAGTCAGTTCTTAAGCTGAAACACCAATAAAAATATACCAAAGATAAGCAAATACAGAATCCCAAAAAATACTGAAAAATTGCATATTAACAGGTAATAATGTTGGCTGATAAGACCGGGGTGTGTGCTGACCGCTTGACTGACACTTCACTGACACTCCTATGTTGTTTTTTTCCCTCTCCCTGTTAGGGTGGGATGACTTACCCCTTGTTTATCATTGGATATTGAGTTGACCTTGTTCAAAGCTGACATCATCTTGGACCAGGCATAGCTCCGCCCAACATCAACCTGAGCAGAGGTCTGATCAGCCAACATAAATGAAAACACCTGTTTTGAAAATGATTCCACTAAGGCCAGAACTTCTTGAAATGTGATGGTGTGAGGAGGAAATTATTTAAAGTTTAATAATTTGAATTTTAAACAACAGCAGTCATTAAATTTGTATAGCACTGCAAGGTACACTTTCATCACACTTTAATATTACTAAACATTGGCTTAGATTATATTTGTTTGATAAAAAAAAAATGTGTTAACTGCATCTACTGTTAAAATTTGGTCCAGTAATATGTGTCTTTAAACAGGCATCCACTTGTTATGCAAGTTGAGAAAAGTCTGGGACTGTAGCCCAGAATTATCTCATATATGTATTTTCTGCATATTATAGTATATTAATAATTAAGGCCTTGTAAATGCATGTAATTTTAATATGGAAAAATGTATGCACTTTGTTGTACAATTCATTATCAAAAACTGAGCATCTAAACCATCAGAAAGCTAGCTACTCCATTTCTTCCCATGCTGTTCCACAATCCTGGCTGTTATGGAACATACAGGCATCTTCTCTGGGCATTGACAAAAGACATTCTGGGGAACACAGGACATCACTAACTGAACCAGAAATAAATGAGATAGCACCTTTTCACTAAATATCTTCTGGAATGCACTGAACTTAACAGACCGATGATATAAAAGCAGCACAAGATTATCCATAATGTGGCATATCTTTAAATTTATTACATTATTACTAGTGTCTTCTTTTGTTGTGCCAAAGATCGTGTAGAAACCAAAAAATCACCACTATAAAAAAGTGTTCAAAGATAAATGAATAAATGCAAACAATTAGATAACCCTGAATCTTTCTTTATATAAACAAGGACACACTGTTATAGATGTGAAGCACCACTCTTTATTTGCACCCATATAGCTGTATAGCCTACACATTTGTGTTTTGTATATGTATTTATTCATTTGGTGGCAGGCACATCTTGCATTCTAAGCTACTATGTTTGACATTGTCCAAACATAGCAGCTGTTTTGGAAGTAGCCCAATAGCCTAGGTTGGAAATGTTTCAGTGATCATCAGTAGGCAAACTGTAAAATGTAATTTTCAGGTACAGGAAACACAGTAAATCAAAACTGAAATGGCAAACTAAAATACAGCCTCTCTGTTTATAACGGTGAGTCAAGGCACACCTCCAGGGTACACCGACTAGTGATGCTGGTCTCTGCCCAGATATACACACTTGCAGGTGGACTGACAAGTGCGAAGGTCTGGTGGAACTTTCAGTGCAACACAATTTGCAATTAAAATGTCGAAATGAGCAGAGGCATAAATAACTAACTGAAGAGATAACTGACAAGATAAATGTGTGCATGCGGTCAACTTAATAGCAGTTTTAGCTCTATTTTAGACGCAAGTCGACTGTCAGCTGTGGGGAAAACACAAAAACTCCATTGAGACAGTTTCAAAAGCGCAATGCAGCAGTAAAAGTTTTGACAAAACATCTCACAGGAAAATGCAAGTCATATCAGAACCTGTTCCAGTGAACAGGTTTAAGGGGAATTTTACAAAAAATTTAATTAAAAGTACCAAACATTTTTTAGATTTAAATTTATCACACAAGTTTATATCAGAACTGTTTTGTAAAGTTTACCAAAGCTTGTTTAAGTTGCATTTGTCTGAATGAGATCTGGGTTAGCAAATTGAGCCTTTTAGTCTCAACCTATGTGTTATGAACACAGCAGGACAAAACCATTATGATTTATATTTCGTGGATATGCTTTTTTGAAACATTTCCACTACAAAAGATGCAAAGCCATGTGCACATAACCAGTAAAGATGCTCATCAAAATAGTCTTTAGCGAATCAAGATGCTCATTAAAATAGTCTTAGACCAGATTGTTCTTTCAGCTGGCAAACCTTTATATATGTACCATTTTACAAAGAGCACTCAATCTGACCATTAAAGACAAGTCAGCTGTGTGGATTCGTCCCTGTGAATCTGAACATGTCTTTTAACATCTTCTTTCCGCAAGAATGCTTTGCCACAGATGCTGCAGTAATGTGTTCGTTGCCCTTCATGAACGCCCATGTGTTTGGTCAGTGAGCCGCTTGCTGAGAAACATTTGCCACAAACGTTGCACAGGTACGGCTTCTCTCCTGTGTGGGACCTCATGTGGATTTTCAAGGCTCCACTCTTGTAGAACTTTTTCTCGCAGATGCTGCAGTTGTGTGTCGACTCTCCCGTATGGATCATCATGTGGGTTTTCAGAGTTCCCCGCTGTCTAAATCCTTTGCCACAGACACTGCAGAGGAACGGTTTCTCCCCAGTGTGAATTCTCATATGAGCCATCATATATTCTTTAAAGCTAAAGCCCTGGCCACAGACACTGCAAACATATGGTTTCTCCCCTGTGTGGACTCTCATATGTCCCATTAGATTTCCATTTTGAGCAAACGCTTTGCCGCAAACAGTGCAAGTGTACGGTTTCTCTCCTGTGTGGATTCTCATATGCATCTCCAGCTGTCTGTGGCCATCAAAATGTTTCCCACAAACTTCACAATCATTTGTTCTGATGTAAGTTTGCAAATGAAGCCTCAGGCTCTCTTCAGATTCAAAATGTTTCCCGCATACACCACAAAGATCCGTATCCTTTTCTTCTTCTTGTACATGCTTCAAAAAGCAGGCCCTATAGCAGAAAGACTTGCTGCACACTTTACAGGAATATTTCATAGGGAATGTATCACTGCTTTTCTTGTTATTGGGTCTCAGTTTGTTTGACTTCACTTGAGCTTTCTTTTCTGGCTTTTCTACACCAAGTCCTTTGTTCTGGTCTTGATCGCTGTCGCCATCGTCACTCTCAGTTCCTTCAGTTTCCTTCCAGTCCTCATCACCACTGTCGCCCACTTCACTGTCAGCTTCAGAACACTCTGCCTCAGACTGTTTCTCATGCACAACAGTTTGATCCCTGCAGCTGTTTTCCTCATTGTGATTTTGTAAATGCAGCCTCAAGCTCTCATCAGAGTCCAGGTGTTTTCCACAAACCCCGCACAGATCTGTGCTCTTCTCATGCTTCAGAACATGTTTCAGAAAAGAACGATTGTAACGAAAAAACTTTCCACACACTCTGCAACAACTCTCTCTGGGGCTTTGGATTTTGTTTGCTGAACCAATTTCCCCTTTTTTATGCTTTCGCATTTTCTTCACAAAATGACCTTTGTGGAAAAACCTTCCACACATTTTGCAACTATCTGCACCCTCACTTTCTCTCAGTCTCTGCAAAGACTTGCTTTTCTTTGATTTTAGTGACTGAGTTTTCTCATTCAGCTCTTCATCACTATCCTTGTCTTCACTCCCAGCTTCAGGGCTTTTTGATGACAGGACTTCATGGTCACAAGGTGGCTCTGATGTCCCACAGTGCACTCCTTCAGGCTCTTTTTCCATTGTTTTAGTTGAAGTGTCCTTTTCTGTTCTTTGAGATGGAGGCTGAGATTTAATCTGTGGTGAATCTGAGTTTTTCTGTACCAGACTGCAGCTCCTCCTCTGCTCACATGGCTGATGCTCAGGAGAAACTATCTTTTCACTGGCAGACTCAGAGACAGGCAGCCTGTCTGAAAGACCAAAGACAAAATTCAGCTTGAAAATAAATGGAGCTCGATAACCATATCACCCAAAGACACAGATGTTTAATAAAGTATATGTGCTTGCTCAAAAAAAAAAAACAGCCCTAATTTGCAATTAGCTTGCTAAAAAAAGCAGGCACAAATCCTGTTATTCAATTTACACACCTGCTCTGCGTACATTTCTCTCTGTTTTCAACGTGACGTCCAACAGTTTGCATTGGCGGTCGATCTCCTGGTGGGAGCGGGAGACCTCGGCCTCATATTCACCCATCATAATTTCTAGGATCCTAAATATCTCCTCAGCAACCACCGTTAGTCGCTTGTGAATGATGGCCCGCTGGTGTTCAGGTGACATTTCTGGACAAACACAAATGAAACACAAGGGCAAAACAAAATTGTTAAACAGATCTCTAAATGCTGAGATAACTGTGGAATTAAGCAGGAAGATACATGACAAAATACCAGTGCACAACATAAGCATGCCATCAATGTCTCATACAGTGTGTTACATATCAAATTAGTACATAAAGTCAATGACTCAAGTTATCAAAGAATTCATGGCATTTGTATGTCTGGAGGCTGCATGATGTAGCTGGTATTTGACAAAAGCAACACAGACTGCCAAGTTGTTGATTGTTGGTATCTTCATTTGTATGTTAAAGCATGTCAAAAATTTACCATGACACAGGATATAATGTCATCCCTTATTCAATCTGGGTGAGCAGTTCACTTGTTGCGTAAAGTTTTGGCAGTCAATGTTTTTAATAAATTACATGATGTATACACCCTCCTCATTGTGCTGCATCAGCCTAGCTTCATAGTCAATAGTCAATAATAAACTATTCTTCCATAATATTTTCAGCCAATTTAAGCACTTGATTGCACTAGTCATGAAGGGGAGTTTTTTTCCCCCCAGAGAAGCACTCTATAAGACAAGAGGTAACAGATGCTGTAATGTTATAGCTAACAAAGGATGGTTAATGAAAAATGAAGGTTTCAACAGATTGCTCAGAGTGATTGTTACAAGTTGCCAAGCCACTATTATTTCTCTCAAACTGCTCTTACATGTTTGTACTTAGAATGCCACAAGGAAGCAGCAGGCAAACTGAAAGGTGTTCAGTAGTCGTGTGTGTCTTGAAGACACGAAGTGCTTGTTTAGGTTTCAAAACTACAGTTCGTAAAACGGTCTAAAAACGTTCATTGACTGATCATTGCTGGTTTTAGAGCATGCCAAGCAAACTGTGAACCAATACTATTAATATCAGGCAGCTTTCAGTAACAGCTTACAGTAACTGTCAGCTGACACCTTTGAACTAGTCATGATTTCAAGACTGCAAGATACTCCTGCATTTGGGCTACTGCCTTATCCACCTAGAGAAATATGACAGATGTAATTCCCCAATGTTAAGAAAAAATACTACCATTTCGTGATTTAACATTGTTCCAATCAGTGTCTGTACTTAACCTTGTTCCCATTTCATTGCAAAAGCTTCTTGCTTTGCCAATAAAAGTTTCCTAGTTGAAACTGAGTTAAATCACTGCTATTGTTATTAATATTACAATAAGATACTAATTTCAAGAAAATCTATTACTACCATTCACAGCACTGGTGTAATCTCGTGTTACCATGATACGTTAAAAGGTTGAATGAACACAAGTGATAAATCTTATTTATGCTGCACGAGGCTCCTTTATATGCCAGGTGTAATGGCTGTTAAATGTAATTGTTAGCAAAACACCTAGCCAATACTGAGCCAACACTGTTGTACTTGGTAGCTATGTCGTTGTATACAGCTGAGTGTGAAATATGAACGCCATACCTGGCCGAACACAACAATCTACAAACCTGACGTGTGCAGCATCTTCTTCTCCGCTAACGGTATCATTTGCTCGACAACACTGAAAATCTCATCCGCGGCTGCTGCCAGTCTCTCGGCGACCAGCGCCCGCACCACTTGTATTTTAGACATCGTTACACATGGCCCGGTGACGCCCGTCTTTAATCCCTGTGCATTTTGGCCAGCAGCACCAGCAAATACATGTTCAAGGGACAACAATCATGTACAACCTTATTTTGCCAAGAGAGAACTACTTCCGGATTCCGAAAAACGCCCCTTTTCTTCTTCTTCTTCTTCGTCTTCGTCTTCTTCTTTTTCAATTTCCGGCAGACGCTACATCAGCACCACCACATATTGCTGTTCTTCAGAAAATGAAAAGAAAAAAAAAAATATTCCAGTATACAGTACAGGCCAAAAGTTTGGACACACCTTCTCATTCAATGCGTTTTCTTTATTTTCATGGCTATTTACATTGTAGATTCTCACTGAAGGCATCAAAACTATGAATGAACACATGTGGAGTTATGTACTTACCAAAAAAAGGTGAAATAACTGAAAACATGTTTTATATTCTAGTTTCTTCAAAATAGCTACCCTTTGCTCTGATTACTGCTTTGCACACTCTTGGCATTCTCTCGATGAGCTTCAAGAGGTAGTCACCTGAAATGGTTTTCCAACAGTCTTGAAGGAGTTCCCAGAGGTGTTTAGCACTTGTTGGCCCCTTTGTCTTCACTCAGCGGTCCAGCTCACCCCAAACCATCTCGATTGGGTTCAGGTCCAGTGACTGTGGAGGCCAGGTCATCTGCCGAAGCACTCCATCACTCTCCTTCTTGGTCAAATAGCCCTTACACAGCCTGGAGGTGTGTTTGGGGTCATTGTCCTTTTGAAAAATAAATGATTGTCCAACTAAACGCAAACCGGATGGGATGGCATGTCGCTGCAGGACGCTGTGGTAGCCATGCTGGTTCAGTG
>OMKZ01030589.1:2823-24647 GCA_900302535.1 Neoniphon sammara
CCCAACTCAAAAAAAAAAAAAAAAAAAAAAAAGGCCAGCAGTTACATAAAGGATCTGGAAAAGTCCTGAACTGCATTATAATGAGGAGAAAAGGGCTCATCAAGTGAGTATTAAATTAAATTCAAACTACTGCATTGGTTTGACACTGGTTTGCCAATATTTAATAAAGTCTGAGCTCTCTCCATGCCACAGTGCTTGATAACAAATATGCACTTTAGATCAGAACAGATAGCTGTATGTTTCACACTCAATACTAAAGGCTCAACTGAGCAGAATTGAGTCATCAGTGTATAGATTTTTCAGTGAAATGTCAGTGCCAGTATTTCTCCTTAGGCGCTAAAACTATGAGTCTGAAAACAACCTCCCAAAATATCAATAACAAAGTATTCCTCGCTGTTTCATCTATTTGAATAACAATCGACTATGAAAGTTTTGTCCATCAGTGTATCTGTGGTGCTGCTTTGCTGGGTGTCAGCAGATCCCAAAGACTTTTCAGGATTATGTGGATCATTAAAGGTGTCAAATCGATGAGATACAGTGTGAAGTGGGTCTTGTCTGGAGCAGTGACCCATCGCCTTGAAATAGACCGCGTTACAAAATCATTTCACTGACCACTGACTGAAAGGTTAGGTGTTATTCAGGGGCATTTTGGTCAGGAAAGCAAGGAATTTGATTTGAGGGCTGAAACAAGCTCATTGGTCATTGATCAGAGCCAGATTTTTCAAAATGTTGGTTGACATTTAAAGGATAGGTTTGGGTTTTTTGAAGTCTGTTCCCTTTATTCCAGTCTTGGGCAATGGAGGTTACGTTTTCACCTTGATTCATCCAGCGTGCCACACTGGAGGCGCAGCGCAAGCTCCACAACTACGGCAATTCAAGTCTGTGGGGCTGAAACTCGTCAATCATCGTTCCATGTGAAAACCCACTACACATTGCAGGCAAGTATAATATGGTACTACAGAAGCTTCACTTTACAAAATGGAGCAGTAGTTTATTGTCACTGATGCTAAATTCCCTCTTTGTTAGGATTATTTGCGTGGTGGAGAGATACCTCCAGGTCAGCGCTGGAAGGCTTGAAATGCCTGAATGTAGGACCAAAAAATTGCTCATGGTCACCACAGCTGTTCAACCGATTTCCTTTGAGAGATCCAGAAAGAACAAAGTTATGGTTTGTAGCGGTTGACATGGATGTAAACACACTGCTGGAACAGCTGGAAAAGTTTTGTGTACGTAGTGCCCATTTTACTGAAAAAGGTTATCAGGTTAGAAAAGGAGCTATGAGGAAAACCCTGGAGAACACCACAGTTCCTTCACCATTAGACCGGACAAGACCTGATGATGGGGGAAATGTAAAATACATGTTTGCATTCTGCCTGCTGTGTGAATTATCCTAACAAAAAGAGTTATTTGAGTCTATGTAGATTCAAATAGCTAACTCTAAACCTACATAACACTTTGAATCTCTGTCTCATGTGAGATGTAAATCATTAAAACACATTTAAGGAAATTAGTACTTTTTAAATATTTTTATGGTATAAAAATCACTTAGGAAAGTTTAGAAACTCTCTCTGCTTAAGTTAAAAACTGAATAGTTGATTCATGCCTTTAATACAATAAGATTTGATCACTCTAAAACTCCACACTCTGGTCTGTGGTCCCACTGATGTATCCTTGATGTGATTTGATTTGATTTGATTTGATTTGATTTGATTTGATTTGATTTCATTTGGGAAATGTAATAATGCTTGATAAAAATAAATAAATATATAAATTATGCATATTTGGCCCCTGATGACAGCACAAAAGTATGTTACTTGAAACACTCCATTGTTGTCCTCCACGGAAAACTGAATAATAATAACTTGGCACTCGACACACAAACACATAATAAAATAAAAACACAAGCAAAGAATCAATAGGACATAGGACACCAACTAAATTGTCTTCATACTGGCCACTTGTCTTTTTGTTCCAAAGTAATTTTCTCATTTACTTTTTAAACAAGGCTTCGATAGAAGAATGTGTTATACGAACGTTGACTGCCAAAAATAGTAATCTAAGAATTCAGATATCCAGGGGTAGTGACAACTACACCAACATACCCAGCTGAGGAAGCATTTAGTCCTACTCACCTGTGGGCTCTGGCACTCAGCTGCAGCCTGTCTGCACTCCTCCAGGTCTCCTGCAGACACAGCACCCCTCAGACTCTATTTGTTGTGTCCTTCCACAGACTCGACCCCTGACCAAGCCCGAGGGCACCGGGACAACTGCTGCGCCATTTCACCTCGTTCATGACTACATCAAAACCCTCTCTCGGTGTTAAGGGACATCTCTGGGAGTCTTGAGGTCATCCGAGTCAAGTGACCATCTCTAACTGAAAAACTGACAGTATGAGTGAGGCATTTGGAGGTGAGTCCTACACTCTCATAAATCTGGAGTTTTTTGAGACCTGTGGCTTTGTTGATCCTTTAAGGCAAATTGTTTTTTGTTTTGTTTTTCCATTTCCATTGTGACCTGATCCTGAAACAATATATTTTTGACATTTTTACTACCAGACACAGAAAAAAAATAATAACCAGATTATTTGCAACCAAAAAAAAAAAAGCCCACTGTTATAAAGGATGTTTTAAAATGTCCAGCTATCTTTTATTTATAAAACCTACAACATTATAAATGCAAAAGACCAAAATTTTCTGGTCATAGATTCCTCCATAAAAAAAATATACAGATTATTTAGGTTGCTTCCCAGTTAGCAGAACAACTGGCTGCTCTGTTGGCCTGATCCTGGATCAGGATTTGGAGCTAATGCAATTTTGTTTAGTGGGCAAAGGTTGGCATTCTGCTTGCTGCCAACCATTTATAACATTCATAGGATTAGCTGTAAGCTGAATGTCAACACCAGGTCAGTGTTGGCCCACCAGACATAATTACATAGGCTCAACATAAAAGCTACTGTAAATGATGCATTTGCACTATTAATGTTGGGATTTTGCTTCATCAGCTCTGATTTCTTAGTATAATAGTGGTTATCCATCACAGTCAGAAAGTGCTTTTGGCTTTTTAAGGTGAACAAGTCACAAATTTCACTGTTGATCCATCCAGCTGTCCACAGTTTGATCTTCGCTTGTTTTAATGGGGCCAACCTGTCAAGAACAAAGCCAACCTTCACTTTATAAAGATTTCATGCTGTGCCGACATCATCGCACTTCCTTACTTCAGACAAGTTCTCATTAGTGTGATTTTGTGTGAAGTTCGCTTGAATATTTTTTCAAAGAACTGACTTGTACAAAATCATTACTGAGATTAGGAGGTGCTTAAGTTGCTAAGGCACCAAGCTACATTCTCATGCTCTGACACCAAAATTAGACCCAAAATTTGTTCACTGTGTTGGCCTGCCCTCACTTGGCTGCACAATGAGGTATTTCAGGTCAAACGTCCCACTGACATGCTGTGGAGAGCCAAGGACTGCAATTTCCTTTCCAGTCATTTTCACATTTGAATTAAAATCACCAAGAAACTGAGGTGTTTCATAAAATCACTAAATTCATTATAGTTTGTCTTAATGAGTTCATAAGTGTTGTTCTGGGAAGTCTGTAACAAACTCCGAGCAAAATGATTCATCCTTTAGGGAAGAATATGGCAACCCACAGTCATTACACTGCAAGTAACTTCTCATAAACAAATCCCACCTCCATTCAGATTATGTTCCTGGTGAGTGATGACATGTCCCTGAAGCTGAACCTCCTCCTGCCTGCTTTCTGACACTTTCACTTAATGAATTTTACCAAGTTTAGAATAAAGGTGCATTGCACAAACTGTATCACTAAATATATATCAGAAAAAAATACCTGTGCCCTGTGTCTAAAATAATAGTCCTAAAGTTTTTATACTATCAAGATTAATCTGGGCTTGGTGTGGTTTCGCATTTGCTGTCAACCTCTAATCTTAATCTTATGTCGTCCCCATATTCAAACAAGGCTCTGTATCCTATCGTAGCCTTACACCTGATCTATGTCTCATGCTTCTCCTCTGCCTAAATCCCTGACTCCCGCTCCTTCCCTTCATGTCCTCTTAGGATCTCTGTGGCCCCAAACTGTCTCCTAGTATCACTTCTATTGGTAATTTGACCTTCTACCCACCTGGCTCTGCATTCATGTTTGGTCCTGCACCGAGTCTCTTTGGTCTGTTCACTCCACCTCTCCCCTGCTTCTCCAGTCATCGCTGGTCTTGTTCCTCCTTTCTCCTGCTTTATCTTCTCCTCCTGTTTCACACTGTCGGTCCTGTCTGTCCTCCTCTTGTGTCTTGTGCTCGGCTCCGGTTCTGTTCTAGTTCTTATCTGTCCTGCCAGCAGAAGTGCCTCAAATTATTAATTAAAGTCAAGCAGCAGTGCACTTTTTATTCTTATTGTCTTGCAGACCTCAATTTCCTCACGGGTTGCATTATCAGCCCAGTACATGAAGTTGCCTTTAGACAGTTCTGGACAAGTCACAACACCCTGCCTCTCTCTCTCTGTTTCATGCACCGCAGACACACATGCACACTTTGTATTGGCAAGACACGGCCCTGCATGTTGACGAGGCCAGGCATCATTCTGATTGGTCCTGACAGCTGTAGTGTGTGGTCGCACGTTGCCAGATCTAATCACAGAGGAATCTGATTTGATGAGGAAATGTGAATGAGGCTGGGGTTCTCATGAGAGTCAGTCCACAAGAGGAACTACTTGCTGCAGCGTTCTGTAATTACAACCAGACAAAGTGAGAGACGGACAGGAAGAGCTGTCAAATGACTTCCTAATGGGGAGGACACAGGTTGTCAAGGTTGTCAACCTCACCTCCACATGGGTGATGAACACCAGGGCTCACAGGGTTGTGCATTCAGTCCCTGATCCCTATATGATACAATTATTCCCTGTCCACACATGACTGTGGGCCAAGTCCGACACTTTATCCATCATTCAGTTTGCTGATGACACCCTCTAATATACATAAAAAACAGAGGCTGCAGCGTAGACCGGACCTAGTTTTTATCATTTCTTCCAAATTCTTACAGCCATTCGAAAGTGGTCTTTCAATGTAAGTCAAGAACCAATACTCAATACTGACCAAATACTGATTTTATTTTACTGCATTTTACTTAAATTAGATGTAATGTATAATAACACTATTAAATGTTCATTTGCTAACTGTTTTTGTGTGAAAAACAGAAAAAAAGGAACAAAAAGAAAAAAAGAAAAATAAAAAAAATATGGGGGTGCCTGACGCCCCTGCATGAAGGGCTTTCGGTAATGGAGACTGTGTCGCATGCAAAATAAATAAATAAATAGCATGTAAAATGCGCTTGTGTGAAAGTGGCATAATTGCATAATGGACCTTCTTCACAGCAGCCATTTTGACACCAAATAGCAGTAAACACAGCTGCTAGTAATCACATTAATTAAGGTTCTGTATCTAAATGGAACAGAGCCTTAATTAATGTGATTACTAACACCTGCGTTTACCTACTATTTCATGTCAAAATGGCTGCTGTGGAAAAAGGTCCGTTGACACCTCATAGATTCACCCTGTTTGCCCATAGAAAATTCTGGTGTCAGTATGCGCACTTCTCCACCCACAGGAAGTGATGAATCAAAAGAGCAAAATACAAAATTGTCTTCTGAACAGCAGCAAATGAGAGTTTTGTCCAGAGAAAGCTGAACTAACAAAGTTTTGCCTCTCTTATCCCTTTGGTATTTTTTATAAAACAACTGGCCCTGTTGGTAAATATGAACACTTTAGTGCCATTCACTGAAGTCACCTGACAGAATTTATATGGGTGTTTAAGTTAAAAAAATTCAGTCCATTTTCACTCTGTAATCATGTTTGTTTATGTGTTTGTTGGTGAGTTCAATATGGTTTTGGAGAGTTGCTTCTTGAGTCTTGAGGGTTGTTAATGGGTCCAGTACAACAAATCCTCATAACTCACCATTGGCTTGATATGTTTATTTGGTTTCCATTATTTTTTAGCACCTTGCATCTTTGTTGAGAAAGTAGCTACACCAATATGATAGTAATTATACTACTAAACTATAACGTCTGCACCTTTGGGAGAGAATTATTTGTGGTCGAAATACTAATCGAGCCGCCCAGATCCATTAGCATAACATAATGTTTATGGATTCTCAGACTAAATGATATTCTCCTTTTAAGTCTTCCTCATGGGCACTATTAGAAAATGCAAACCATACAGAACTTACAGAACTGCCTTAAAGAAAGCCAAATACCACACTGTGTTCTGTAATGGACCTTATAGATCAGCACAATAATGCAAGACAAAACAGTTCATCAACTGTGTGAGCTACAACCCCTCCTCCCCTCTCCTGCCGTCTCTCTTTAGTCCATTAATAGTTCTGCCCTCCAGGCCAGTGCGGCATTTATTCTTCACATAGCTTCAGTGTGTGTGCGTGCATACATTTGTGTGTGTGTGTGTGTGTGTGTGTGTGTGTGTGTGTGTATGTGGCTGGCCTGCCTCGGCGGTTACAGTAAAGAAAGAAACAACAGAGTGACTAGAATACCAGAGAATTTCCCCGCCAGTGCTCCACTCAGATTGCTTGACCTTTGTGGTCTTTCTGCCCATGACTTCCCTCCATTAGATCACATGACAACACACACACACACACACACACACACACACACACACACACTGGTGCTGCAAAGCAAAAATCTACATGCAGTCATAGGGCTAGACATAATAACACACATAGCACAGAGCTGCATAACAAAAAATATAGAATAGAATAGAATAGAATCCATTTGTTTTCTGCATTATCCTGTAGTAGATAATGCTCAGCATCGTCATCCCTGCTCCCCCCACCCCCTCCCCCTCTCCATCCCTCTCTCTCTCTCTCTCTCTCTCTTTCTCTCTCTTTCTCTCACTCTCTTTGCTCCTCATATTAAAATCATGAGCTTGCCTCGCCGTGTGATGTTTTATTTTCAGCACAAGAGCAGAAGGCCACACACACTCAATGCTCAACGAAAAAAAAAAAGTTCCTCCACTCAGCAGCTTGTTTGGTGCTTGACGTCAAATTGAAATGTCAGGGAGGAACACTTTGTCACTCTAGTCCAGTAAAGTGGAGGGGTATGATGTCAGTCTACACAGAAAATGGACGGATAAAACAGGCTATGTTATTATTATTATTTATTTATTTTTTAAATAAAGCTTGACAAGCACGTTCCAGCTTATGAAATAACTCTGACGTAAAAAGGCCTGGGCTTTTAAAAGAGGACTACGCTTTTTCAGATATGCCTTAATCCTTCCTCCTATGAAAGTCTTCAGTCTAGGTGTTTTCGCCTTTACCTTTTACATTTTAGGTATTTAATGGAAAAAGCCATCCTTTAATACCCTGAGCTGTTAAAGACTCATCAGCCTGTGAAGTTCAAAGCAATATATGAGGTTGTTTTGTGATGACATCCTGTAATTTAATATTTTTTGGTGTACAATGCACTTTCCCTCATCTGTCTACTCCCAAATCAGTTAGTGATTTACAACTAATTTTCCCTCAGACTCGAGCTTGTTGCATACCAGATGTGAGTTATATGTGTAGGTGGTATAGTAAAAGTATGGTAACAGTGAGAGATTGAGAAAAACAGTTGGATTCCTTATACTGTGGCAGCATTATTGCATTATGGTTTACTTAGGTTACTGTTGGTGGAGAAACTGATATCTCCCATATCTTCCATAGCAGATTTCTCCCCATATGATTGTTGAATGTTGGTGCAAAATGTTGAAAGAAATCCTTGCTCTGTGATGCAGAGGGACTGACAACAAAACTAGTGTAAGATGAAACTGAGGGCTTCAGATTGAGCTAACAGGTATCACATTAGAAATCTCATGAACAATAAACACGTGATTCTGGAAGGAATATTAGCTAGCTAGCTTACTAGTTAGCAAGCTACAGGCTGGCCACCTGTCTTAAGTCTCATAGCTAGTGACTGGGCTTGAGTTGACTGTTTCATAGTTATCATAATCAGATCTGTATCCGGAGGCCTGGCTCCAGTAGTCGTGTTTTTATCCAGGGTTGGAGTTGGGGGAGTTGGAGTCGATAGATAAACATAGGTCCCTGTTTTTAGTCGTTGCTAATAGGGAACACCAGCTTGTTTTCTGCTTGTTTTTCAGTGGGGTTGAGCTCATCTGACAGCAATAAATGAACACCTTGCCTTGTAGTTTTTCCGTCAATCATCAGAGTTTGTGCATTTAATCTGAAGTCAGATGAAATAAATTCTTACTGCAGTGTTTAACTTCACAACAGAGGAAGAGTGTAAAAACAAACCAGACAATTAGTCAGTATGTAATTAGCTCATTATACTTATCTTTTTTATTTTAATTAGTTGATCTACAGCCTATTCTATAGGCTACACTTACATTAAATGCAGCCAGCTGGTCATAAACGCTCATGCCCGCGTAAGTCATTACTATCATCCTGTCTAGTTGCTCCTCTCCCAGTAACAGATACTGGGTCCATACCAGTTGGCCAGCAGTTGTAGTTGTAAAAAATATCCATAATAGATAGTCAGATTTTTCGACTTTAGTGATACCAGTAGTGATAATGGGCCAAATACTGTAGATTAAAATGTGATGTATCTATTTGTTTGTATGCTTTTCAGTGGCTAATCTGTGATGTGATAAATGTTTGAGTGATGCATCTCGGTACACAATGATAGTAAAGAGCTGGCTGAACTGATTCTTCCCTGTGGTGTTTTTCACCCTCAGAACTGAAAATGGGCGCAGTGTGAATAAGGTGGAACCAGGTGAATTGTTAACCTCCAGGCTGGTGTAGGGAAGGAAGAGCCAAGAGCAGAGGCTCTTTGCATATAGCTTTGTATGATGGCCTGCAGATCCTTTCTCAGCCTTGTGCGCCAACACCCGGATTGGTGTTTTGTTTAACACAATATGTAACACGTTTCACATAAAACCCAGCACAATACACACCATTCCCCAGAACTGGAATTTGAAATGACTGTCTCTCATATCCATGCTGCAGCTGCACCTGGTTCATGCCAGGTTTTCTTCCATTATGCTAATGCTGTAGCGTTTAGCTGTGCGTGGGAGGGCCACCAGCAGCCTCCTGTGCTCCGGGTGACTGCAAACGCCGCTGCTGTTGAAAATTCCAGCTCTGTGGATCATGTCACGGGTGCAGGTAGCTCATTCAAAAGTCAGCATAAATTCTCTGGTGTCCTTTGGCTAAATAAGAAAAAACAAAAAAAAAGAAATTAATACGTTTCAGGGAATATTTTACCTGTTTTGGGCGTTTTGGTTTAGCATATATCAGGCAGCCCACAGTGGGTTTTATGAAACCAGCGCGGGTTTCCTACTGCAGGTGAAAACACATTGTGGGAGGAAGGGACAATAAAGGTCTGTAAGGCCTGAATTTGTTTGAATACATTTGAATGATGCTGTTTGGACCAATTCTGGTGGGGAAAAGCTGAAGCTACGAACCCCAAACAGCCTGCTAAGCAAATAACAACAAATTGCACAGTGGATGGATTTCATTGGTCATCATGGAACTAGATTAACACCAAAAGCCCAAACACTTCCTAATCAGTTTCCTTTCATAGTGCGTTCTTGCTTGCCATAGTCATATGTCTTGGCTTTTGAAAGAGCATGTTGACAATTATGACTCTCTCCTTAAAAAAAAATAGATAAATCAACGTTTTCTTTGCAGAGCATCGCTGTAGCCCACAATTCAATGGCAGTTGAAACATGAATGTGCTTTCCTCAGGCTTTGGCCTGAATGGAAGAGTAAAAGGATCTGTGACTGAATCTTATGTAACTCTGCACTGGTGTTGCATCCACTGTAGTACTGTATCGTTGTTCGGTACTGTGCGGCCAGCTACAGTTCTCCTCCCCTGCTGAAAAACATCAAAAACTCCCTCCTCTTATTTTCCAATCTATGTCTCCTTTATTCATTTTATTGGACTCTCTTTTCTCTCGTTTTCTCCGACCCTTTGGATATCATTTTCTATATTCTCCCCCTCATTCCCTTCCTCGTTTTCGCTGTTTCTCATTCTACGTCTCTCTGTCTCATTCATTTTCTTCCTCTTGTTCTTTTTCTTTCACCCTCAGTCGGGGCGGCACGGAGAGGGTAGATTGACTCTGACAAGCTAGGACAGAAGTGTATTTCACTAGAGGGAGAGGGATCAGTGTATTGTCATTATATTATAACATCATACCATCCCCACAGCCCTCTGAAGCACACACACATACACACACACAAACACAAATACACACATTCATTATATTCTTGGCCCATGGAGTGGGTGATAAATATTTAACACTGTCAATGCCACTGTGTTCTGATATCCCCTCCCCACTGTTTCCCTTCAGGAGAACAAGGCCTCTTTCCATTTCAAACACGATGTTTGAACCGCTGCCTCAATAAAGCCGAGTGTGTTGACAGCCAGATGACAGGGCTGGATGGGTTGATGCCCTTTGAACTCAGCGGTTGATGGCTTGCAGGAGGCTGGTGTCGTACAACACGAGGCTAGAATTCAGCTCCGACAGTCGGCTGGTTGTGATTCACTCGCTCATTTGCTCACTTATGAATTCGCTCACTCGATCACCCACTCACTTCCTTTCCTGTTGTTTTTTGCTCTCTCTCTCTCGTCCACCCTTACACACTGACTCACTCACTCACTCTCTTCTTTTTTGTGAACTGGGCTATGTATTTATGTTGGGATCGCACTGAATCCCTAATGCCTTGCCTCGTTGCTGAGAACTGTGTGCAGTGATCTGTGTGCAAGACTCAAACATGCAAAGACGAAACTGCACAGATGTTGTTATCATTTGCAATATTACAAGTCAAGTTTTGTTACCGCTGTTACTCACTGATGAAATGTTTGCTTGACTAAAACCTCACAGAGAGCTAGTTTTGTGGGGCAAAACAAAATTCACTTCATCTCATAATCACAAATCCATATCCAACTCATGCCATAGCTGCATAATAGCACCATGTACTCCCAATGAGGATGCTGCAATAACAGTTTCCCTTATTTGAAATGAGAGAGCAACACAGTGATACTGCATTCATGTCATATCACAGAGATTGGAAATCTGACTTGACAACTCGTCTTGAGGACTTGAGTGTTCACGCGTTCGTTCAAATCATTGCAGAACAGCCAAGGCTAATGACAACACGGATTTGCAGGCTAACAGCAAACGCTAAAGCCAACACTAGCTAGTAATATGAATGAATTGAATAAATGTGTATTCAAGTAGAAAAGCTGCCTAGGGACCAATAACAAGCATTATTACTGGTGCCACTTCCATGATGAACTTCATGCGTGTCAAAATCTTCAGTGTTGATGACATTGTCCAGCAAAGTGGCAAATTTGTGCAGAAGTAGCAAATCCTGAGCTCCCAAGTAGTACGACAAGGGAGAAGACATGAATGAGGAAGACTGAATGTAGAGTTAACACGATGTGGCGTGAACGCAGTGTAAATATCAGGGTTTGATTGCATGCCACTAGCTGTATTCTCCAGAATCTGCTTTATTTTTAGCAGGAGGGTGATTTTAAAGGCTCGGGCTACTCTTGAGTGTCCTCTGCATCCTCTATATGGAGAGTTTGAGCTTCTCCCTTCTGGATGGAGATTTAGGCTACCATGGGCCAGGTCTAATGGGATGAGAGACTTTTTTTTCTTTTACTCTTTTTTTTTAATCTCATGTGTTATTAACTTGTTAAATACTCATGTGCAAATGAATGATAAGTCCTCTATATAAAAGCAAGGATTAAATAATGGGTTGATGGTCATGCTGGCTGTGATGGGTGAATTTTTAATTGAGGTCTGGGAGGGACTTTTACTGGCAGCTGTATACTATTTTATATTACGTTGCTGATTTTATGTGTTTTACCTCATGATTTTATGTGGTAGGTTTTTATTTGCATATTGTTTTATGTTCAAATTGATGTGCATTTTATGTCTCACCTGGTTGTAACAAAAATTTCCCCTCAGAGACTACAGGGAGCGCAGGGAATATAGTTGAAAGTTGAACATTTAGTTGAGCATTCAGAGACAAACCAGGTTTCCGCTGGTCTGTGCAGGAAATCCTTTCAATTTAAAATCAGTGCCAACCAGTCAGTGTTATTCTGTGTTATGATGAGCATTTCTCTGATGTTATTGACATTGTCAAAGGTGTGGCTGTGCAAGGTTATAATCAGTAGGCTACTATGGCAAACTTTGAATATTCATTGCAGGTATCTGTAAACACATTTTGACTTGTCAAAACTGTAATTTTACATAATCTGTAATTAGATTTTGTTTAGCAAGATTCAAACTACTGTTTTCCATTCACATCTATGGGGTCTGTAATAGATATCTTCAGTTCAGTTAAATATATCTGTAATTCATTGCAGATATCTACAATTAAATTTTGACTAATTCCTGTTTGACATATCTGTAATGCCATTCTGACTAGGCATCATTCAAATTCAATATATCTTCAATATATTCAGTAATGCTTTGCTATACCAGTATCCAGTAAGAAGCTTTACATGACCAACGTCCTGCACAACATTCTGACTTGTCACAATTACGTTTGAGATATCTGAAACAATCATTTCGATCAGTCAAAACTGAATTACAGATATCTGCAACTGTCATTTAGGATGTGTGACGAGTCCAGTGACGTTTTCAGTGACGTCATCGCAGATATCCGTAATTCAATTTTGTGTAGTCAAATCTGAACCAGATATCTGTATGTGTTGTTTTGACTAGTCAGCATGACATTATAGATATTGTGAATTATAATTCAACTAGTCAGAATTTAGCTATGACCAGTCAAAATGCATTTGTAGATATACTGTATATATAATGTTAATTCTGGATAGTCAGACTACAACAGCTTACCATAGGCTACATGCTGTTCACTCACTCAGTCATCATTTGTTCACTCATTCATTTGCTTTCACCAACAACCCATTCAACCTCACACATATACACACACATGATATTTGTTTACTTTGGCTAGTAATGCTACTAAGCAAACAAACACACTATCGGGGACAAACAGTATGTGTAAGAAGATCTGATGTTGAAATCAATACTGTATCTCTCCATGTCCTGACACCACACTGCTACAGTCAATCTGACATCTACAGTCAGTGCTGCAGTGCTGGGACACTGAGCTCAAATTGGTCTTTTGTGCCACATTGCTGTTGACTCAACAATAGTGTGATATGAATTTCCAATGAAAAGATCAATATGAGGCAAAATAAGAGTTTTACCTTGTGATACTGGGCCTCTACACTACCATTGAAAAAATTGACTTACTGATCTAGTGCTTAGACTGTTGACTGCAGATCTTGCGCTGTAGATACATGCAGCTGGGTGAAGTTTGATGCCCTTCCCATAAACAGTGCATTTCATTGAATGTTGAGCAAACACATGGAGCAAAAAAAAAACAATGAAATCTACATAACTGGCAGACCTTTAGCAAATTTTTAAAAAATGTTAGGATATATTTGTATATGCTGGATTATGTCATCACTTGTAACGAACCATATAGTGGTTCACATTTAGGGTGGACCACAGTTTGCTTGTTTGGTCTGCACCAGAGTTCAAACGTGTTTTCTCACCTCTCCAGACACAACAAACTAACAGGGTAAACTCACCATGGTTCAATTAAAGTAGATGCTGAAGGCATTTCAAGAGAGGTAGGAGACTGATATAAAGAGAAGCCCATGTGTCCTATTTGCCGTGAGGCGATCTCCGTTTTCAAAGAATATAATTTGTGTCATCATTTTGAAACCACTGACAGCCTGTGAAACAGGCTAGATGAGACTTGTAGAAATACAGGAAGAATAAAAGATTCATTATTTTGCTTTTACATCAAGATGTGTTTTGTTTTATTAAATGCCCCTCGCAGACATTGAGTTGTCATATTCAGGCCTGTGAAACAGGTTATTTTGAGTTTGCTGTATGCTAGCCCAGTTGGTTTGGCTTGACTAAATGCTATGATGGCTAAGCAACTTTTTTTGTTGACTTTTTTAGGGATTTATGTGGACAAAATTGTATATGAGAGGGCTATATGGGAGAGCCTGTTTAGGCCTTCATCAGGCCTTATAGACAAACACTGGGGGATCTTTATATAGCTGGTTGAGGGCCGGATCTGTAGCAAGAAGATTCCAGCACATTATTCTTTATGTAGGTGGTAATAAATGAAGCAGAGATTTTTTTTTTCACACGTTCCTGCAGTAGATCAGAACATGATTTCACAAGGGCAGCATCAATACGTTGGTGGGTACCCTCTAGCCAAAAAATGTAACTTCATATCCATGGTTTTGACAGTGAAATCATCAGTGCAATGACAAATATGTCTACATTTATAGCACTAGTTCTTTTTTGCCATATTTGAGTACCTTTGGACATGCACTCATAGCTAGCAGGAACGGATTCCCATCAGTTTCCCAGCGATAGAAGGAGGTGTGAAGTCTACCATCTGTAAGTTCAATCCACATGTCAACAAGTGCTCATATCTGTAATCATACTCAACAGAAAATTTGAGATCAGGTTCCATTTGGCTGAGATAAGATACAAAATCTAATAGTTCAGTAAAAAACCCTCGCAAAACACACCTCGTATAAATGCCTGTATCATTTAATAAGCTGAAAAATATTTCTCTGTTCATTAAAACAAAGAAACCAACATATAAATAGCCGAGGGGCAAAATTTGATCTCACATGTGTGTCTTTAACATGTTAATAATACTCTCCATCAAATGAAAAATAATCCAGTTATAGGAACAAAGACGTAAATTCACATATAAATCTGCTAGATGAAGGAAAGTCCTCAATGAGATCTTGTAAGTAAAAATCTAAAGCCCCTTGATCTCAATCACATGCATTATTGATGTAAAAACTTTCATTACAGGAATGTATCATTGTGCAACTCTCTCTTCTGTACATGATTTTATATAAAAATCAATAAAATAGTACAGCAGTTCAAGAAATGAGTTCATGTAGCTCTTTTGGCAACAACAGGTCCATCTTGGGGTTTGTGAACATTTTGGATTTATGAAGCCTTTCGTGGATCTTAGAGAGCCCATAAAACAGAGAAGTAAGAAGATGGTTTACAGGTTGTAGCACCTGTAGCTCCCCAAATGTCCACAGGCTTAAAGACAATCTCAGAATCCCTGGTCAGCTTGTTTTTCATCTTGGCTGATCTATCAGGGAGTGATTTTAGAGGCACAACTATATGTCACGGACTTATAGATCAACAACTCTTCAAAAAGTCTGAATTGATGGATTAGACATAACTGGCACAAACTTGTAGCTTTAAAGGCATAAGTATCAGATGTTTCTGTGCGCCTGTTGTTTCAGGATTAGCACAAAATCTCTGTCTGCATTTGGAAAATGAATAAATAAATAAATAAATAAATAAAGATAAAGCCTTATTTCAAAGGGATTAGTATGACATGTATAGGAACAAACTTCTTTTCCTAAAGGACAGACAGATGTGAGCTGATCTATCTGACAAGTAGCTTGTCAGATACATTAATCACTGGAACCTTATTTGTCGGTGGTTTAGTGGACGCTGTCCGAATGCAGAATTTCCTCCCCCTCTTTTTCTTTTTCAGCAGTACTTGTTTTGATGTCTGTTTGCTGAAGTGTGGTGAAAGTCAGAGCCAACAGGAAAATAACTCTTACCAGGTTGACGGTGATGGTCCCTTGGTGCAGGTATCAATACAAGGGCATAACACAAGAAGCAGGTTTTAAAAGGTTTTAAAATCCTTCAGGCTTAAATAAATATTTCAATATAAGAGGTATGTTGTAGCACAGCAATTTCTGCCACATTGCACAAGCGGGTCCAGCCAAGAATATTGAACATTCTGAGCCCGTCTGTCCGTGAGTGACACCCACGTAAAAATACATGGTAGAGCTTGAGGCAACTGTGTTTGGCTAGATAACTGGAGATACAAGAGGTAAGTTGTAATTTCATCTAGCTGATCATTTGGTGTGCATGCTTGCTTGTAAGTATCTTACAGATGATAGAATTTACAGCGTATTGAGCAGCAGTATTTACCGTGACCACACTACGGTTTACTATCTTGCGCTATCATTGTTTATTTGTACGTAGGCTAGCTAGTAGCTTATTGGGGGTGCATTGAAGACAGAGCCAAGCCAAGCAAACACTGATTAGAAACAGCGGCACTGCAGTCCAAACTTAAAAACTCTGACAAAACTCCAGTCCTGGGAGCCAGTAAAAGATGAAATGGTTGTATTACAGGAAAGTAAAGCCCAGTAGACCAACAGACCCATGCTCTAACCCGTGGATTTTCGTGCTGGTGCAGGCACAAATGAAAATGAATGCTAGGAACATGAAATAGCAAACAGACAATAGAAAACATACGGCTTCCTGTACGTCTTATGTGCATTATATGCTGTTTGTCTCCATGTAAAGATGTTTTCTTTTATAAAGTGTGCAGGGGACATTTCCTTTTAATTTAGGTCACCTGTCATGTACCTTAATATGGCCGCCTCTTCTATCAGCCAGTTACAATGTAGTAATAATCTTGATGGCATAAAGATAGACCTGTAGCCTCACTATCCAACAAGCACTTGGACTTGTATCTAATGGTCTCCATTGCCTATAACTTATCTCTGACTTAGATATAATAGAGATATGGAGTGAAGAAACAGACTTATGTCCATTTAATGCAGCATACTGACTAATGGAGACCAGTCAGTAGAAGCTGCCAAGATGGGACGCTGGCTGAGCCAGTACCCATTCAATTGTGTGTGTGTTTAAATGCATGTGTGTGCGTACATGTGGGTTAGTGCCTGCAAGTAAATGTGTATTTCTATGTACAGTATGTCTGTATTTGAGAGTTTGTACGGTTGCATGTATGTCTGACTGTTCATGCTAATATGGGTTTGTCATTTGTGAACATGCATGTTTGCGTGTGTGTTTGATCTAAGTCGGGAGCTGGCATGCTTGTGTGGGCCCACTCTTGTATCTCTCTGGCCCCAGCCGGCCTCTCCCTTCCCTGGGGTTTGTGTGGCCGAGTCCAGGCCTGGGTGGCCCTGTAAGCTGGGCCCTCAGCCAGCTGCACTGAAATAAATAGAGCTGCAAATTCACCGGAACAGGCTGTCCCAGAAGATTAAGCTGTGTGTATGACAGCGTGTGCATGTGCGTGTCTGCGTTCGCTGGGATTTGAGCGCACTGTTTGTGCGTGGAGATGTGATAGAGAGGAGAGAGAAGCAGGAGACAGATAGAGAATGGTAACTGTCTTTGTACAAAATGTTCTTGTGTCTGCGTTAGCCTGTATGGCAGCAGGCTATAGCAAGGGCAGGTCCTCCCTACTTAGATTTACATCATGACATCACCGGCACACAGTAAACAGCCTCTCATATATCAGTCACTCCACATCAACACTGTAATTTTCAGTCATGTCAAAGGTAAGTTATTGCTCTGAATCTGAAGGCAGATCAAGGCACGCGAAATTGACATTTACCGCTGCGGTTGCTAGTTGTTACTCAATAACCTGTCTGAATCTTGAAGACTGAGCCTCTTTCTCTCTATGGGTACATTACCTTAAAAGGTTTGCAGGTTCTGATCAATCAGTGAGGAAAATATATCACCAGCTAACATGTACAAGGCTGGGCTGGGACTACAAATGCATATTTATTCAATAAGAGGGCCTGCTGCTTAGCAATTTGCAATGACAGCCTCCATCTCCCTCATTTTCATAAACTGATGTCCACACACCTCTGAAAATAAATGATACACTGTAGGTTTGTTTCCAGAAAGGCGGTATTAAATTCAGAGCCTTTATTTGTGCTGCATTGTGCCAGCTATGAATGATGAGGACAATAACACAATGTATTTAACACGATTTGCATAATGAAATTTTGATTTATTGTTTTAAGGGGTAAGGGATACAGTTAATGTAATAAGAAAAAAGATGAGTGCAGTTATTATTGCAGTCTTCCACGGCTGACCACATGGGAAGAATAGTTTGTGCTTATTTGCCAAGAGCAGGCAATTTTTGAGCTTTGCGGAAAGACAAGAAAAATGTACACGAAAATGTATGTAAAACTAGATCTGATTACTCTAAACTGCCTAAAACTCAGAGTACAACTTTATACAAAAGTTGCTGCTGTGATCAGAAAAGAGAGAAAGCACAGCCCAGAATGATGCTATTAAAAATCATGAACAATGTAGCACGGTGACGACCTGGGGCGCTTTAGCAACAAGAATTGCTCCCTGCCAAAGTGTCAGCAAAACTCTGAATCCCTGCCAACTCTAGGGTGTTATTCTGTAGCCGATCCTGACCTCTGACCTCTGATCTCACAGTGATTAAAGTGATGAAGGGCAAGTGACAGGAGAGCTTCTCTTCAGCGGTCAACTACAGGAAGCATTAATTACATTATTATCGCTAAAGTCAAAATCCTGTGCTAGCTAACAGTCTTGCCTTTTAGCTTTGGGACGAATGAGGGCTTAATTTCTCTGAGGCTTCTGCTTTTTATATTAACTTGTTCTCTGTGTTGAATCACGTAAGATGATCATTTTCTTCTATTTAAATATTGTCTTCAAAGCACATTCTCAAAGTATCAGTATCATCATAAACAATGAAAAATTACTCAAGCATGCCTGTGAAGAGCCAAAATAACATCTTGTGTTTAAAACCATGGCAATTATTTCCACCTAAAGCGAGGCAGCAAGAATACCAGTGTGCTAATTTTTCATGTCTTATTTATATGTAAAATGGCTAATTACTGATGTTTGATTGATGGTAAAGATAGCTAATGGAGAAGACACTCTCCGAGAGTTGAGTTCATTTTGTTTGCCTGTTCTCACTATACAAGGTTTCAACTCATTGAGCCAGCAAATTTAAACACACTGAAATAAAACACTGAGCGACATTCATGATGTATTTTTGTTTTTTGTTGTTGATGGGATCCATTTAAATGGCTTTTTGGCAATAAAAGTTCCAGATCTCTGATCAAAATTCAGGTTGCTCAGATTCACACCTGTGTGAAGGACCAGGTTGTTCAACATTATAACGTGTAAAACAAATACAAACAAATGTAACCCCGTGTACATAAATTTAATGCTGTGCATAATGCAGTACATTTTGCTATGAGTGATCAATAGAGTGCCACAGAACAACTACTTACTCCTCCAAGAAGCAATAATATTAGCCCTGCACTCCTGTTGATGAAAGTGGCAATAACAAGCATGCAGTCTTTATATTGAACATAAATTCTCTATTCTCCCTCTTGTGTTTGTAACTTACTACATTAATTCCAAGTGAGCAGCACTGCCATTTGAAGTCCTCTCATAACTAAGTCCATAATGTGGGCCCACTTTACTCCATTTGGCTTTAAGTGGTTGCGTTCTCTCTCTTACATAAATGCGGCTTTTGCAGAAAAGAGGGAGGGATGAAAGAAGGAGCAATAAATAGATGGATAGCAGAAGAGGAAGGAGGGAGGGCGAATCATCCCGTGAACCATTGCACTGCCATCCATCCTAACCGGTGAGAAGAATACACACCTGTGCACGTACGCTGCAGGACTCACTGCTCACAGAAATGCATGTGTAAATGGCAGCACACACACTGCAAAACATATCCACGATCTTACCTGTATATAACAAAGAAAGGCAGTGAGGGAATGTACAGCAGCCTATGAGTGTGTGTGTCTGTGTGTGAGTACATGCTGCATGGGTGTTAGCCTTCATGCATGATAAAAACTGTCCATCATGAGTCAGTTGATCTAATATCTTTCTCAAAATGCGGAAAAATGCCAACTGGATTCATTTGTTCCCGATGTGTTCTTTTTGTCATTTTCTTGATACGACTGGATTTGGATGGATCTACCTTGTTGTTGTTGTTTTTTTTTTAAATATGAGACTGTTGAAATGAAGCTGTAGCAGAGAGGTAGTTTTTTTGTCGCTAAAGCTTGTGCTATGTATGACTATAAATGATGGGTATCAACATTTTAATATGGCCTGGGTTGAAAAATACTCACACAGACACACACACACACACACACAGACACACACAAGCTGCACTGCACGTGTACACCCTTCTGATTACCAAACTGCCACTTTTTTTGCTTGTCTTCATCGCTTGCTTTCCGTTCGTGCTCTCTCATGTTCCGGGGCAGATTATCTTTCTCTCTCTCCCTTAGAGAGTCATCAGGGTGGACAGAGCACACATCATTTATAGACACACTGAAATATGCGTAGCTGAACCTGGCACCCCACACACACACGCACACACACACACACACAGTTTGAATCACATCAACAATTACTGGCTCATCAAGTGGAGTGGTCGGAAATCCATTTGATAAATAGAGCTTGTCTAAGTTGGAAAAAAGTTTTAACCCATGAGGAGGCCTCAGAGATTTTCAAATGATCCCCTTTTGGGTCGGGGCCACAGGGCAGGAGAACAGTATTTGTGCAACAAGCTTGTAAAGATTGAACTTTTCATTATGGCTGCATGTGAAAGTGTTTTTAATTCAAATGGCCAACAGTATGAAGTGACGACAGCTGCAAGACAACAATCCAAGTTTACTTAATGACCAATAAACATGAATGCTGCAGGCACTCCTTGGGTCAGTCAGTGGCAAGGTGTATATTCCCTCCAAGTTCATCAAAATCCAACCAAAGGTAGTGAATAAGTGAATAAGAAAGTAGATCCGGCTCACTGCATCTGCTTTCCAGATCTTCCAGATCACTGCATCTACTTCCTCATTCAAACGGTGACATGAAAATTCAGTGATCAGCATTGAAAACCGATTGGACCACAGCTTCCTTGTTTGATTGTCTTTGAGTCGTGTTTGTAGCTTGTTCATATTTTAATTAGAACGATGCTTTTGAGAGTCGTTCTGTGAATGCAATACACATGAATGAAGAGCCCAAGAATGGAAGATCTGCATTTTACAGCTAGCGGTGAACACGGACTGTCAGAGCATGGACTAATATTAAGCTCAAGAACATATACAGTCAAATGTTTTACTAAACTTCCATATCACTTTATAAGACTGGTGTTTCTGAGGTTCATTTCAGAGAGGTCTCATTGTCAAAATGGTAAATTTAGCTGATTTCATAATTAAGTAAAACACAGGATTTCAAGTTTCACCAAAGATATTCACCGCTGAGCATGAGTAACACAGTATGTGACTCACAAATAACTCATTTTACACAGTAATGCTAATGTTAGCTTGCAGCAAAGGGCCGCTGCATCAAACAACAGACAGCGTTGATGGATCAAACAGTGACATCAGGTAGATGGTGCCAAACTCGTAGTGTAGCAGTCATGACCTTTGAAATTTTGACTATTGACCATTTAACTATTGTACCTCTATTAGGCCAATGAATGTAAAGGTTTTAAAAGCCAGAACACAATAACAAAATGCACCATTTCTCCAAGTTTCAACAAAATCACACTCATGGGTGTGAGAGATATAACAACTGAGTTCAAATGCTTGATCTTTAATTTAAGCACCTCCATTAGGCCAATCAGTTTGTTTTGTTTTCGAATGCTGCAACCCATCGCCAAAATTTATCACTCCTCCAATTTTCACCAAAATCAGACCAACAGTGCCAGAGAAATCACCTGAGAAATCATGTTTGACAGACGGATGGAGCTATATTTAATTCAGAGAGAAGAGGATGAGCCAGCCAATTGAACTGTTGTAGTGTGCTCTGTCTGCTCAGTGAGTTTTTTTTTTTGTTGTCTCCAAACTCAAGACCAGGGCAGGTCCCCCATTGATAAGATTTCACTCTGCCAACCCCCTTATCTGTTGTTATGTAACCAGCTTTTCATGTGCTACGCCGCACTG
>OMKZ01030597.1:6048-19344 GCA_900302535.1 Neoniphon sammara
TTGCCTAAATTTTGGTCATTTTTAAATCGATAAAAATTTCAGTGCTTAACCTACCTTCAATTGAGCTGCTTTCTTTTGTAAAGATAAAGAGAAAAGAGGGACTATTTTCTGGCAGATGCTGCAATTACAGTAACTTGAGTCCATATAATAATAAAAAAAAAAGTTTTTTTTTGGACAAAATAATTCCAGCAGCATGTTTAGTGAAGTGTGATAGATTATTTTTCTCTGGCAGTTTTCAAGGATGCAGAAGATTGTGTTCCTGCCAGACATAAATAAATAGCAGTGAATGGCCTATACAGATTCTATAGAACATAAGAAATCAAAGTCTTTTCAGAAGACAGTATGCAGACACACCACAACGAATAAATTACAGACACAGCCTAGACTGTTAGAACAAACTTAAAAACAGATATTAGCATTTTAGAAGATTTATCTTTCTTTTCTTCTTCTTCTTCTTCCTCTTTCTTCTTTCCCATCAAATGGTGGACATTTAAGTCTTCCGCAAAGAAGTCCAGCGATGCTATGTTGTACATTTTATTTGAGAAAAGCATATATGCTCAAAGACATAACCAAAGCTCTTATTTATATGCAAAAAATGTGGAGCGGTAACAACAGCAACTCTGAGGGCAAACATCCAGCTTATAAGTCACTGCTCTTCGCTCATCTCTTTTTCACGCAGGCCCAGCTAAAGGCCCGGAGTCAGCAGCAAACTGTAATGGCCCAAATTTCTTAAAACATTATCTGCTGCAGTAGCCTCAGCTTTATTGTTTGAATAAATCCTGTCAAGTGCCGACAAGCGTGCGTCGCATCTAAAGAGTTCAATTTATTGCCTTTGTTGGTACTGAGATTTACCGTATTCAGTCACACACTCGCACACACTCAAGTGTTTCATGCTGTGATATATGAATATGCGCGTGTGCACATGCAGTATGTATACGCATACGGTGCATGCTGGCTTGAACTTACGTATGTGAGCGGTGAGTGTGCCAGTGTTTTATTGAAAGAAATTATTGGCCCCACTTTGCAACTTTATGAGGGCATTATGGGTTGCTTCCAGTCAAAATGAGATCTTTTTAGAGGCTTGCCCTGAGGTCAAACCTGAAGGGATCCTCAGAATATTAACAAAGACAGACCAGGCAACAGGAGTGCATGTGAGGTGAGGGAGGGCCAAAGAAAGAAAAAGGGAATGCTTGAGAATTTTTTGAGAGGAATATAATGGACATAAGAAGAAAAATGAATAAAAAAAAATGAGTATGCATTTATTTCTAGGCCTGCATTTGTGTTAGAAACATAAGTGGAAATTATTTTTTTAGTTTATAGTGAGTGCGCACACACACACACCAAGAGGCTGGGACTTCTATGCTCATGATCTGATTGTTCTTAATGATTTGCCTGGTTAAATAAAGGTTAAATAAAAATAAAATAAATAATAAATTAAGCATTAATATGTGTAAATTCAACGAGTAGACACAGTCTCAAAGACTTTAAAAGAAAATATATAACAGAGAGAGTTTTATTCCACTACCTGAAAAAGTTTCTGCACTGATACAAAATGATGGTGTTTAAGTAAATGTCACTATCAAACATTGCAGAAATTATCTGTCGGAAGAATTTGTTTATCCAACATGGTTAACCTTTTAAAACACTGAGGCTGCTGTAGAGAGCATGACTCATCAAATTCCTCCTGCCCAACTTTAAAGGTAAGACAGGCCCAGTTAAAATATGAAGTAATGAATGGGGGAGGTGTTTACTTTTTCCCCTCAGTTAAAAAAAAAAAAAAAAGGTAACCTTGGTCAGATGTCAGGTTTGTCATTTTTTCCCTAAAGGACAAGCTTAATCACCCATAGAAGTCAGAAGTAGCAAAAAAGGATGATGCAATGATGAAGGCCTCATCTGAACCCTTCTGTGATAACAATGAGTTTCAAATGAGGGCCAGATATAACTGCCTATGTCCACTTCACTGTTTACAGTAGAATGAAAGGCAAAGGGCCCATAACAATAAACTTGGTGCAAAACTCCTTAATCTTAGTCTTACATTAACTAAGTTATCCTGAACACACCAGAGAGAACCTGATGATACCAGAAAATCCCACTCCTGTTTCAAATGCAAGACGGTGCAGCTGAGGCTGTCAGCGAAATTCATTACAGCTTCACAGATCCCATTTGAAGCTACTGATGCACCAAGAGTGAAAAATACCCTCCAACTAATTTTGGAAAACTTTAACAGAAAGCCTACCAATAATTATGATAATTATATCAGAGCTTTTTTTTTTTTTTTTTTTGACTGCAGATTATCATGCAACTTTTGTGTTTAAAAGTGCACTATGCAAAATTGCAGGGGGTTGACTGAGGCAAGAGCCGTTTGGACCTAACTGACAAAAATGCGAATAACCACATAATCTATCCATGAGTCTGTCCAACAATGAGAACCATGTAGACTCAACAATCATAATTATGTGCTTATTCCACCTTTGTGCCAGTTGAGGATCCTCACTTCATCCAACCTGCAGCAATTTTGCATGGTGCCTACAAAAACTATTTTACGTTTGTCTTTTTTCTCCTTCTTTTCTCTTTCCTTTTCTATGTCTTTAATTTTTACTCAAATATTAAACATAGTTTAATAATAGTTCCCTGTGATATAGTGACCTAAATTCAGCAACTAGTCTAGGTTACCTTGTCAGACGATGCTTCTTTTAAAGACCCACTCTGGTTAGAATTGTGTTTTTTTTCTGTTTTTAATGCATTTTCCCAGATAATTCGTCACTAAACTGATGTATTCTATGTGCTCCACTAGTCATAGTGCATTGTTTTTGCTTCAGGCCGGTCACAACACTACTTCCTTGTTTCACTCACAGAAATCTGGATTGAAACAGGGCACGCAAGTATCCTCAGTACCCTCAGTACCTTACTGTCTATTTGCATATTTAGCTAACTTGACAAAGTTCCCTAGCTGCCTTTCTCCAGAAACTTTCTCTGGTTTTCAAAGTGTTTCTTTCTAACGGTGCATCTGGGTGTTTATCTTCACAAGGTCGGTAATGTTAACTGATATCAGAGCTGGCGACCAGGGCTGAGGTTTACCTCGCTAACATTAGCAACACACAGCTGATTGATAATGTAGTCATGCCAAAGGCTCACGTTATCTATTACCATTACATTTCTAACGTTGTAGAGAGTGATAATGTTTCATAAAACAATTACCATTCTGATACGTCCACTTGTAGACAACTCTGTACAATTTGCTGTAGCAAAACAGAAAACAAGCAGAGGTTTGTGTGGGCAGAGTCAAAGGTGAGCCGGTACGCGATTGGTGAAGTTATGAATAGAGGCAGGGACTATTTGCATTTTCATAGATCCGCGCATACTAAATAAAGGCAAATAAAATAGGTGTAAATAAAAGGTGCAGAGTTACATCTGAGCCGTTGTAAGGTATGAGGGAATGTTTTTTCATGGAAAAACTTATTAATATGTAATTTTGCTGAACAGAGATGAGTTTTTGAGGGTTTATTCAATGCCAGGAACGGGTCCTTTTCATCAGCTGTCTGGAGTGAGATTTTCATGTCATTTGTACTTGCATGTCTTCACCATAAAATGTTATTTAATTCGACGATGCATTCAGAAAGTAATAATTGGCTGTCGCTGTCTGTCTGAATATGTAAACATATGTATATGTATGTAAACATTGCCTTGGCCCCTTTCAGCCCTATTTAGTACCGCATCACTTCTAATGTACAATCATGAAAATATATTGCCTGTACTGCTGAGAATTACAACAGCCAAGCCATGGTGCTTATTTAACATTGTTTTACTCTGCATTTTAAACATCATTAAGTATGTGTGCTTTTATAATCTGCTGTGATTTAAGAAGAGGAAGACACTGGGCTCAAGTTTTTTAAAAATCTTAATGCAACTGCGACACAATGTCTGACAAGTTAATGTCATGCACAAAATACTGTCAACCTCTCAAAACAATGAAGGCAGAAACAGAAACATCAGTGCTGCAGTGGGCCTTTTTTGTTAAGTGGATCTTTGCTTTATAATATAAAATATGCATACTGTAGATAATTGATATTTTACTTTTGCTTGTAAACAGCATGAGACCTCTTGTTTTACTATGCACTATACTGAAAGAGAGAGTTTGATGTAATAGAAATAGAGCAGAAAAGGCTTAAGAGTGTTTTCCTATTTCAGATTCTGCAGTAATATGAATGCAGTGTTTTACATAATTACAGGATAGGATGGGCTCCACAAAACAAAAAAACAAAAAACAAAACAAAACAAAAAAATCCAATAAATGTAATGATATAACACTGACACAGTTTTTATTTTTTAAAAATAAAAAGCCACAAACACGCTGCTTATTTTCACTTCAGCCTGTCTTCATATTCTCTGTGGTTAAACACTGGGAAGAATCTTTCTGCCTCATGCCTCATGCCTCCCCTGCAGCACTCTGCCATGTATCCAGGCGTGTGGAGGGATATCTTGTGTATCATTGTTTATCTCTGGTTTCTTTTTTGATGTCACTTTCGTTATATTACATGGTGTTTTATTTAGCAAACTGCTGTCAACTTTAACTTTGCATGTTTTTTGCTGATAAATTTAACAGTTACACTCAGAGTGTGTAGAGGTTCACGCTTTGTGCTGTAGATATGCACAGTTTTAATGGTAACTGATTTTGAGTGAGAATTCATGCATTTTGAAAATTGTGCACACTGCATTTTTTGTATCAAAGCAGGGAAATTTTGGTCCGCAAAGAACATTCTTGTGCTGTCGGCGTGCAGTGTTTTGAAAAAGTGAGCTCAGTACTGAGAAAAGCTTTCACAAATTGTGTTAATCAGTCACTCATATCTCCATAACCTTGCAGCAGCCAATGAAAACGCACAAGAGCAGGTTGCGGTGATACTGACTGATTATGGAACACAATATCTTCCTGTTCACTGACGATATGGGACGGCCGGGTAACAGTAAATATTAATGTCTTTTTTTGATGAAACTTGGGGAATCTTGGATTTTGACAGTGGGATACAGCATTTGAAAGCTTCCCGCTCAATATCTTGGACACAGCTGGGTCAGATTTGATCCTTTGGGAATAATGTGTTCTTACATTGATATACAGTATCCACAAAATGAAACAGATTGGCCCTACAAAGCACCACCAAAAGTCCCCAAGCTTGTTGACTTCTTTGCGTGTGTCTTTCTAAGACTCCAAGTTACCCAAAAGTAAGACTTGGAATGTCTGTCCTTTTGCTATGAACTGGTAACCTGTGCAGGGTATTTCCATGTCTGTTAGGCTGCAACCTGTGACCCTGAAAAGGACAAGACAATAAATTAATGAATCAAGTGTTTTACTATTAAAACATGAATGTAGTTTCCTTTTTTTCATACTGTATATAGCCCAGGGCTATAGCCTAAGGCCTATGCATATTGCATTGTTTTACTTGTGTTATTTCCCACATAATTTTTTTATGACCATCTATCCCACCAAACATAACTGTGCAATGCTGAATGTATTGAGTGATATAAAATCTACTGTTGTCTTGACTCATCCCCTTGCACTCTATGTCTGGTCTTGTGCTTGTACCATGTGTTATATACTCTTCCTATGCAGGATGTCAATGTGTCCCTGCATCAATGACACATGGGTGATTTTTTTACATGCTTATTATTCTTAGTTAAGTGATTCTTATGCTTGTTTCATTGCATTTTAATGAGCCGTGACTCTACCTGTGCAAGGTTAATCATTTTTCAATAGTAGTAATAATAATAATAATAACAATAATCCACAAACTGATATTTCAGTAAATAAACATCCATCCTTTGCAAACAGGCAACTCAGCTCAATGGCAGGAGAAGCATAATTAATTGCATTACTTGTCGTATTCTGCCTCTGTCTCTTTCTCACCCACATGGCAAGGTTTTGGCAAACACATTTAAAACAGGACCATTTACTGCCTGCGGCTAATTGTGAGATTGTTCACTAGTGCGTGAAGTGAGTTATTAGTCCTTGACGACACACTGTATGGACCACAAATGGCTTCTTTGAGAGGAATATGCTAATGTGAAAAACACATTCTAATAGGATGTTTACCTGTCTTGGCTAGTGTCTTGGCTCATAATGATGTTGTCTTCTGCCGAGGTCAAATTTTACGGGTAAACAAACACCACGTACTAATGCACACATACACACAAACAGGTGGGTATAAAGCCTATCATATGCATATACAGCAGCACACATGAGCGTTAACAAAAACATACAGGATATACACGAACACAAGAGAACATGTCAGAGTTTGTGCTGAGGAAATCTGATGTGTGCAGGGAACTTTCAGTTTGTGTGACAACTGGAAGACAAACAAATATAGTCACATTTATTTCTGCCTGTCTTGCACTCAAAACAGTGAGATGTGCTATTGGCAATATCCCATATGAAAAAATAAGGCAACTGGAGTTATGTTTTAATTGTAAAAACTGTCATTCATGAATTCATTTTCTCTTCTTTTCAGGATCACAGGCTGTAGAAGCCAAGCCCATGACGCCTATCTCCCAGCATGCACTGGGTAGAAGACAGGGAAACAATGGTGGCGGCGCTGGTCCATCACCATTTATTCAGCATGCCGGAAATTACCACCAGGGCCGTACCAGCCTCCACAATAATACAACCTAACTTCCATTGCATACATGCGTGCACATCTTTAGAGTAACTAAACTCCAAACCCAAATCTCTGTGAAGCCTTACCTCTAACTGTGAAAAGTACTTTGGTGACAGGTGATGTCACCACCCATAAAGTACAACAGGTGGTGACACGACACTTTTCAACCTTAGGTCAGGCTTCGCAGAGATTTGGGTTTGGGGTTTAGTTACTCTTTAATGACCTGAAGCCATCTATAATAGGTGCAATTTCCTTTGTTGTACTGGCCACCAATTATGATTAATCAGCATTAGAGGGTCATTTTTATAAATTTCCATTTCGTCCTCCCATATTTTTGTAGTGTTACATCAGAACGACTTAAAATACATAACGCCACATGCAATTTTTTACATTGCCACTTTTCTCTCATTTCCCCACCACAAACCTCTGGTGCAGCCCCATGCTAAATAAGGACAGATGCTCTTTGTCAGCCCCTTAGTTTCCAAATCACCTGATTTGCGTGTCTTTGGACTGTGGGGAGAAGCACAGATGCAGACTGACAAGAGGGCCAGTGTCGGGAATCAAACCAATCTTCTTCTTGCTGCGAGGCCAAAGTGCTAACCACTGAGCCGCCGTGACACACAAAACAAATATTTGAAACAGTGAGAAATCCTTGTGTTTCATTTGTGCGTAAGGGGTAGAAAAGTCCACAAATGATCCGCAGGGGAAGCAGGATAGGTTAGTGATGTCACCTCTTGCACAGAAGACAGGGTTCATGCTGCTGTATGATCATAGCTTCTGAAATGTCCCTGAGTAAAGTCCTAAACTCCTACAGTACCTGGTCCAGGGGTGTCACATTAACTGTCTGATCCTATGTACAACCAGAGGGTGAAAAGAGAATTTATAAAGTAAACCTGGTACATGCTATCAGTGTAAAAATGCCATTTCAATCTGTAAAATATTATCTAACCCGACCTGTCACATTTTCCCTCCTTCCACCGCTCGCTTCCTTATTTCTCTCTGCAGTTCTCTCCCTCCTTTCTTTCACTTTTCTTCCATCCATAGTTTCCTCCCTCAATCTTGCTCCTTTCTTTTTAGTATCCTCCCCTGTCCTTATTTCCGACTTGCTTTCCTTACTATGCTACTCTGTATGTATTCTATGTCTCTCACTACCACCTTATTTTTTTCCCTTCTGCATAGTTCCTTCCCACTCTCTCATCCCTCTCCATTGTTGCATTTCCCTCCCTGTCTTCCATCTTCTTCTCTGTCCATATCTGTCTACATCCCTCCATATTCTCCCTAATATTCTTATGCTTTTCTTTTTCCTGCATCACCTCCTTGTGCTGCTAAAAAAATTCCCATCTCTCTCTTCAACCTCTATAGAGGCTTTACAGTTGTGTCACAGGTCTCCAAGCAACATCATATGAGAAGTGTACAAAAAATGTCTATATGTGTAACAAGCGGGATAGAAAAACAGAGTTACATGAAAAAGATAATGCCGTGTGTGTAGAGCCATTCAGTAATGTTACCATTAAAACATTTAACAAAGCAGCCTAAAATAGTTGCTAAATTTAGGTTGCTATAACACAGGAAACTCTTTAGTCTTTAATGTGGATCAGTTTGTTTTAGCGCTTTTCTCATTGTAGCTTGAAAAGTATCAGCTTTGCTTGCTGGCTTACCAACCAGCAGCCTATTTCACCAAAGGAACTGATGTTAACATATAACTATAGCCACTACTAACACTGCCGTGAAGTTTGCTCTTCTTAATGTAAGATCACTTTCCAATAAGACTTTTATTTTAAATATATATTTTTTCTAATATATATATTTTATGTTTAAAATATAATATATAACATAAAATATGACATTTTATGTTTTTTACTGAGACCTGGCTGAAGCCTCAGGAGCACAGTCAACTGGTTGAACTGTGTCCTCATGACCAGGGTTCGAGTTACATGGGAGCCAATGGGAGCTGAGCCCCCATAAGGAGTGGTCTGGGCTTCCATGAAGAAAGTAAATTCATACATCTGTGGGGGTCGCTAATAATACATTAACAACAACCATTGTTTTAATCACAAGTAATGATTTTTTTAACAAAATAATAATTATAGGCTAATAGATAGGCTAAAAGAAATGTATTTTCCAAAAGACCTAAAGGCACTGTATTCTCTCGTGGATGAAGGCTGTACTTCACCACCAGGCCACAATGATGCGCAATATTATGCCAACTGTGCCTGTTGAGAGCAACGCGGGGGTCCCAAACGTTCAAACCAATATGGAAGAATCAGCCAATATTACTTTTGTAGTAGAGCAACATTAGTACAAAATTACCATTCTGGTGAAAAAAAGGCTTTTGCTGCCAACTGGGTCGACTGCAACGCTGTCTAATTTTTTTTTTTTTTTTTTGAACAACGTCAGGTGCAGTGAACTCTCTCTCCCTCTCTCTCTCTCGGAAATCGCACATTTATTTATTCAGTCAGTCATTCATTTATCCCTGCCACTAATGTTAGTTATTTTAGAGACCCCACAAAGCTCAGACCTGCTCATGACTATGACTTTATAAGCTCTCATAGCGATAGTGGTCATGGTGATGGACTTGCGATTGTTTTTTAGATGTTGCCCTTCAGTAGCAAATGTGTGGTGATCTTACCGGCCCCCTAAACACAGTGCCATCTTACTATCTGAATTCTCAGAATTATTGTCTTCTATTTTACTCTGCTATGATAAAATTATCATTGCTTGTGATTTTAACATCCATATCGATGATCTCTCTAATGACATTGCTGATGATTTTTTTGTTTACATTATTGAGTCTTTTAACTTAAAGCAGCATATGTCTCTGAGCCTACTCACCACCACGGCCATACCCTGGATCCAGTTCCTACTAATGGATTAGATGTTCCAAGTTTGGTTGTTAAATACTTTAGTGTCTCTGACCATAAATGTGTTGCATTTCAATATACTTTTCAAGCAGTTGCACCAAACCACATATGTATTGTTCACTCCAATATCTAAAAGTGCCCAGACATTTTCCTCTCTTTTTGCTAACTCAAACATATCCTTAGCCCATCTTTCTTACATGAATGATTTGTTAGACTGCTTTACTAGTCTCTGTTCTGCAGCCTTAGATAATATTGCTCCACAAAAAATAGGTCTAAATCAGTCAGGAAATCGCCTTGGGTAAATTTAAGTATTCTTAGTCGGAAGCATGAATGCGGAAGAGCTGAAAGGAAGTGGAAAAGTACTAAACTTGTGGTCCATTTTACATATTAAAGAATTATTAAAATCCTTCAACAAGAAAGTTACAGATGCAAGAACAGACTGCTTTTCTGGGCTTTTCACTAATAATAGCAACAACCCAGGGCTATTATGTAGTACTACTGATCGCCTCGTGAACCCTGCCCCACCTTGCTTTCCCCACCTTGCTTTTGCTCTGGTTGTGTCCTTTATTATTTCAAAATTGCTTGTGTTCAGCCCTTACTAAAAAATCCTGGTAGTGATCAAAATCATCTCGCAATTATAGGCCAATTTTAAAACTGTCTTTCACTGCAAAAGCTCTAGAGAAGGTTGTTTCAGGACAACTCTTAGAAGCCTTGGGCAAAAATGTTTTCATCAGCAGCATATGAAGTCACTCTTATTAGGGGTGAAAATGACATCTTAATGAATGCAGATGCTGGTGAGTGTTCTGCGTTAGTATTGCTTGATCTTAGTGTTGCATGTGATACTGTGGGCCATAATATCCTCATTAACAGCTTAATGCACTGGGCTGGTATCTAAGGGTCGCTCTGAAGTGGGTCTCATCTTATCTAGGAAAGGAAAATAGAAAATTTCTAGTATCTGTAGATGATTATACTTCCTCTACATGTGGTGTTCCACATGGCTCAATTCTTGGTCCAGTTCTTTTCTCCCTGTATATGCTACCTCTGGGTCACATAATTAGAAGGCATAATGTCTCCTTTTATTGTTGTTCTGATGACACTCAGTTGTACATTTCAGTCAAGTCGGGTCAACTGAATAAGCTAGACTCTCTGCTTGAAGTCCTTGTAATTGGCCCTGAGCATGTCACCACTCATATGCTTCTGGCCCTTGGTCATCTGACTCCACAAATTAAGCCCACCTCTAGAAATTTAGGTTTCTGTTTGATCCAGACCTTAAGTATGAGCAACAAATTAAAAAACTTGTCCAGTCTTGCTTTTTTCATGTAAGGAACATAGACGAAATTAAACCACTTCTAACATTTACTGACACAGAGAGGGTTATAAATGCATTCATTTCATCTCGACTTGACTACTGCATCGCATTGTAGACGTTTAACCAGAAAGCGTTAGATCGTCTCCAGTGTGTACAGAATGCTGCAGCAAGGCTTTTAACTAGGACTAAGAGACAGGACAATATCACTCCAGTTTTAGCATCTCGCCACTGGCTGCCTGTTCGTTCCAGGATAGATTATAACATATTATTGGTTACTTGGTTACTTTTTAAGGCTTTGCATGGCTCAGCCCCAAGCTACCTTTATGAGCTTTTAATGCCTTATGAGCCTGTGTGCAGCTTGAGGTCCTCAGGTAGGAACTTACCATACTAAAAGTTATTACTCAGTTCAATTTTATGATTTGAATTGAATTGTGACCAAAGGGGGAAAAATTAAAAAAAATCCAATGGCCGACTAGTGAATCATAAACTGAATTGAGTCTCTGTTAAGCCAAAGATTCAGACCCTTATCACTGTTAGCTCTGATTTTGTGTTTCGGTAATATCAGCTTCTTGCAGCTATATATCTAATCATCAGTTAACTATCATTGGCTATCTCTCAATTTGCATGAGTCAACAATTCAATTCAGCAATTTAAACTCAGCAAATTTTAATTCAGCAATTTTCCATCCATGAAATTAACACATGCAATAATATAACTTTTATTTTTTGAATTATTTTAATGATTTATTTAAGATCAATTCAGGCCAAAGTCTAAGTTATTTATTTTATGTATTTCTTGTAGCAGAGCAATGCAGCTGAATCAGCAGACTGTAAAATCGATGCATCAGGGCAATGAATAAATTATTACACCCCAAATCAGTAGCAGAATGAACAGAAAGTAGCCAGGTCTGACTTCTGTTGAACCAGACAAGTTGTACATTTGGAAACACAGTTATCTGGTTCCAGCCTTGGTTACCCGAGTACTCAGGTCCTCCAATATGGCCACCAGAGGGTGTGTTGAATCACCTGAAAGCCCTCCATATTCCCTCATTCTCTTCAATTTTTTCTCCTTCACTTTTTCTTTCTGATTTACTTTTTACTCTCCATCCTCGTCCTTCTCTCTCATCTGACATTCACCCCCTTGCCTTCTGCCATTCTCCATTGCTATTCTGTTCACTGAGCTGGTATTTGAACTAATGAGAATGATATAAAGTCAGAAGATGAGACAGTATTCACTCTGTAATGAGAGTCTGCACCTATATGTGTGTAAGTGTACGTGAGAGAGGAAAATAGATCGTGGGTTGTGTGCGGTGTGTGGGCCTGCATATGTGCTGTTTGTGCAGTGTGCGTGTTCAGAAAGTGTGCGTAAATGTGTGTGTCTGAATATTTTTATGCATTTGGATGTCCCTGTGTCAAGGTTACAGATAAAATCCAGCCTAAATCACATTAATACTATTTAAAACCTTGGAATGGGGAAATCTTGGTGGCTCACCAGGTAGCGTGCGAACCACTTACCATTAAGGCTGAGTCCTTGTTGCAGTGACCTGGGTGTGACTCCGGCCCACAGTCCTTTGCTGCATGTCATCCCCCCTCTCTGCCCCCTTTCAGGAGTACTTAGACGGTGGGATCTAACTCCTAAAACGACTCTCGTTTTGTTTGTTTTTTTAATTCCTTGATGTGTATTTCAAATACACATGATACATTCATGTTTTGAATGGATTTACAACAACTTTGTGTGTTGCCACACACTGTGTTTTTTATGTTTGTAACTGTGTTTTAACTTGTGTTTGTGTTTGTAACTTGTGTTTTATTCTATGTACATTTGAGAGCCACGTCTACGACAAATTTCCACTGCTTTTGGAATGGACAATAATGTTTGATTCTGATTCTGATCATTGTGTAAATAAGACATCTTGAAAATGGTATCGAATGTCTTGTCTCAGTCTGGCTAGGTCGGAAAAATGGTATTTTGCCAAAAATGTTGGAGTATTCCTTTAACAATTTCAGTATTTCTGAAGTTATGCTGTATTTCTCACTTCTATACCATAGTTTCTATCGGTAAGTACAACAATTTTGCGCATTGTGTTGGTACTGAGAAACTTAACACTAAAAATCAGGCTCCGGTTGAACTACACGAGGCAGTTCAGTCATCCGCAAAATCTTGTTTTTGGATTCAGAACATTCAGTCTTTGATCCATTACACCCCCTGCTACAGGTGGTGTCGTCTCTGCTTTCCTCTAGCTGTCTCTCTCCTTGGTCTGTAGCTACTGGTCCATCTGATGCAGTTCCATATTACTGTACTAAGTTCATCTAGCCTAATTAAGGTCAGGACACACGATCAAAAGTCCTCATCAGTTTCAAAATCTGAAATGTAGCTGCTTTCAGTTGTTTTTACCAAGATATAGAAGACAAAAAGCTGAAACTTCTCATTTCCTAGAGCTTTTACATGCTAAAACAAAACGTGATGGAAATCTCCAAAT
>OMKZ01030606.1:8158-23047 GCA_900302535.1 Neoniphon sammara
GAGTTGGTTTTAAAAATGAAGAGATATTGCACACTGTTTCAGAAACGTGTAGGGCGAAATGGATGTGTACGGATGAAATTACAGATCACAAAAAATAAATTATATGTAAAAAAATATATTATGAGTTACTTACAGTGAGGCCAACAATCAGTGTTGATGTCCAGTGTTTTAGTCACACACTTAGTACATGACATTGTAATTACAATAGGCATATTACATCACCTGAAGGCCCCCTCTGTCGGCCTTTTCACACTATGCTTGAAAAGGGCTTATGATGGGTCATTTTTTTGTCATCCACTATCCTAATTTGCACATCACTCACGATATCTCAGATGCCACTGATAAGATTGTGAGAAATCTGCAGGAAATGATACAGGAATCATCGCTCCATCCCAGCTTTTTCAAAATTACAAACATCAACGCAAGGGAGGGTGCTGCAACATTTGTGTAACTGTCTGTATCTCAGATTCTTTCGATTGATTTTCACATAATTAAGGGAATGATATAGATCTTGCAGCCGAACCCATTTTCGCTGCTGTCCTTGTATTTCCGATTGCTGCACTTCGTAGCAAATTCATTAATCATGGCAAATTCCTCATAACTTCATTCAAAACTGACTGACTTGGAAAGCTCACAGATCCATTGGAAATGGAAATGGAAAAATAAAATCAGCTAGATGGCAGCAAATGTGTTGCCTAGAATAAATGTCTCATGTCAATGATGTGTCAATGACTGTCTCGTGTAAAACCTCAGCCACCACTGATCTGATTTTGCCAAAACTTCTGAATCTCAAGGCCGCTTTCCATCCATCCATCCACCATACATTTATTCATTCATTCATTTATTCATTCATTCACCAAAAGGCAGAGAAACAGACTGAACATCTTGTCACTCAATCACGGGGCATTCCAGTCTTCTCAATTACACTTATTAGTCCAATTAGGAGCTACAATTACAGCTCAGGACAACTTGTCACTGATTGGCTCAGATTGGAACGTGTTTACTGCCATACTGCCCCTTTTCCAAAACTATCGAGTGACTCCTCTTCTCACTCGACAATCTTTGTTGAGGACCAGAGGGAGAGGGGGGCGGTGACCACTGCAGCAGCGCTAGTATCTCTGCTCTCTGAGATACCGACAGTCGCTCAGTTTCCCCGCTGCAGCTTCATCCGCCGGACGCTCTTGTCTGATAAATTGGACATTTTCACCAGCAGCTGGCAGGCGGGACAGACTGGCATGGCTGGCATGGCGGCGCCGACGCGGCAGGACACCAAGAAATTTTTCGAGAACCTGTCCGGCGCTGGGAAATCCATCGCTGTGCTGACCAGCGGGGGAGATGCGCAAGGTACCTATGTAGAACAGTTCCATTATCGGACAGGTTACTGGCTTTGGAGGAAACACCAATTTTGGCTGTGAAACGGCACAACATCAACTGCTAAACAATGTCAAAGTAGTTTAAAACTCGTATTTATCATTTGGTTTCTGGCACTTGTGGCCATATTTCGATTTCGATGCGTAAACCACCGAGTACTTGCTCATTAGTTCCATTATCGGACTCATTATTTATATATTTATTTGGCCTTCATCCGGCATCACCTCTCTTTCTTCCACTATGATTTTAGGTAGCATTGGAATTGGTAGCATTCCCAATTGATATAAGGCTTAAAGTGTATGGAAAACACTTGTTGCCGTCCAATGTCTTGGTTTATTATGCATTAAACAAATTATATTGACATTGCGAAGGTAAATACCTCTGTATTGGGGGAAAAACGGACACATGCTTTAGTGAATCTCTCCAAATCTTGCAGGTGTATTTACGGAAACCTGTTTTCTCAGGCGTGATCATGTCCGATAATGGGTGTGTAGCCGCAAGCTGTCAGCTGACGGACGCATAACGTTACAGTAACAGTCTGCTAAGTAACAAGTGGATTAATGAGTTTAAGCAGGCTAGGCTGCAGTGCATCAATGGGAATAGTACAAAAACAGCAAGTAAGGCGGTCAGCTCTCAGTGGTGGAAGTAACTTAGTTCTTCTGGACAGATTTTATCCTCTTGTGGCCAGTTTCTTGTATTCCAAGAATGGCGGTTATGTAACAGCTAACACTCCCATTCACCTGCCAGACTCTCACTATTTCAGCTGGAATTAGGGATATTTTCTGCGCTGTAAACCCCCAAAGCAGCCGACATCATGCTCGGAATATTTCGACTATTTATAATTTGTCTTCTGTGGGAGAGGAGCGGCGCTTGGATAGATTTTGAAACCAGGTCGTGCGTCAAATCAACAAGTGACGTTGTTCGTGATCACTGAATAATTCAGAAGATATCTCTTTATGTTAGATTATTTAAAAGTCATGCACCCTGCACCATTGCGTCCATGGAGTGTAATATTCCCAGCAGAGATGGTGCGGACGTGTGTGCGCTTATGCGTGTGTTGGCGCGTCCTAGGGCGCATCCACGGTGCTGCTGCATAATTTAATCACCACCCAAAGGAATTATCACTACAAATGGGAGATAATACAAGTTTCCTGACAAATTTGTATAGTATCCTATTAAAATTGATCACAGGTTTGTGGGGCTGGTGAATAACACTTTTTACACAAATTTCCACTAATATGGCAACACCTTTTCCCACAGTGAGCATTGCATCTATAGCATTGCATCTATTTGCCTAGATGTTGACAATATAACACTAGTCTACCAAAATGGAGCCATAAAATCCCTCCCGCCCCACTTTACACTAGGATGCGGAGACACGTGTGGTGAAGCACGATTGAGAAGTCGTGAGAAGAATGCTGTAAAGCCATCCAGAGTTCAAGAATGCCGCTTCCGCTTAGGGCTTTCAAAAGAAAAAGCTCCTGTCGCCGGCTTGTACAGCAGGCTTTTAATTTGAAGGCTACATCGCTCGACTTCCGTTATTGCTGTGGTTATTTTCGTACAGCTTCACGCAGATCGCTAGCGGGAGGATGTGAAGCCTACGTGAGGAGAGGCGAGTACGCAGTGATGTAATGTACAAAAAGACGAGTAATTCGTGGAGTAAATCCAGTCACAAATATAAACAGAAATCACTTATATTTTCAGAATAGCGTCCATTTATGCTTCCCGCCCTCTTATAATACCATCTATATATAATTTTACACACTAGGCACCAATGAAAAAGGGGAGGGTGAAGTGAATGAAGCGGGTTTGCCCTCCTCTGCATCCCTGACCGTGTGTCTAATATTAGTGATTCACTTATTCCCTCCCCTTAAACCAAAAGTAAACCTTGAAATTTGACTTCTGTTCCAGTTCTGTGCAATAGACTTGAACCTTGCCTGTTTAAAAAAAATCACTTTAACATTCCTATAGGGCTGTGCAGCGTGTCTCTAGTGCTCAATTGTGATTTTATACCGACCTTATCGCTCTTTATTGTATTTCTATCACTGTAATATCCACTTAATGATGTATTTCTTCTATAATTAGTGCAGTGTCTTCTATAATATACTCTGCAGTACATGTAGGTTAACAGTAGGTCTTCTGCATGAGGGTTTGTGCCCACAGTGAAGCCGTACAGGCTGTTACATAACAGTGTGTGAACTGGAGTGTGAAGATGGAATCATAATGGTGTTTTCCACTCCCGCTGCAGTCCGTGGCATCATGGCAGCTCCCATTCCCCAGGTTAAATCGGTGCTGGCGCGTGGCTGTATTTTCCTCCTGACTCTGGTATTTTAATCAGCCCTGCCTTGAGACTGTGTTGACAGTGTGTACCGTGATGCACAGAGTCAGACATGTGTGACCAACGTGCCAGTTTCCTTCCATTCATGACTGCTGGGCACTGTCCCTTCCAGCTGGCTGTCACTGTGGTCTTGTATAGGGTTAAAGGAGAATTACACTCAAATTTTGAGTGATATCCTGTTTTCTAGCATCCATGAGTTGTTTAGATTTTTATATGCATGCTGTCTCTAATCAGATGTTGTAACATTTTCTTATTTTTTTTGTCTTTTTTGTCATTTATGATCATCTGAATATAAATTAAGGCAGTGTGTTTACTCTGATGAGTTACTTTACCCGGTCATTTTTCAAGTCTGTGGAAGATGTATTTAATTCTGGGTGAAAATGAATGGAAGTAAATTGCTGATACAAAAGGCAGGAAAACAAAGTCTGACATCTAAAACTGCAAAAGACAGTTTGCAGATTCACGGATAAAATATATACAAATGACAGGAGGAACCTAAACAATCAACACAATGTTCAAAAACGGCTGGCACTTTCCTTTAACGCTGCCAGGGTCAGGGCTTCCAATGTACTAAAAAATGTGAGATAACTTCGGAGGTGTCACAAAGTGAATTATGCGACAGAAAAGCATTTTTTGACCATAGAAATGTATTATCCAGTCTATTTTTTCATTTTCTTTTGAAATATGTGTTAGTTTTGAGCCTCTAGGCCTCCGTTGCTATTTACTAATTGAATAAAACAACTGGAGAAAATCATTCTTTGGTTCAGCTCTTCGCTCTAATTACACATCATGTGAGCAGGCAGAGCTTTGTTTTAAAAATTCAAGACCAGCCATTCATTAAATAAATGTAACATGAGATAAAAGATCATGACCAGCCACAGGCCAGCACCTAGGATACCAAATGCTGCTGACACCCTGGGGAGAAGATGTGCACCTGCCCACGCATACATACATACACACACACATACACACAGACACACAGAGAGAGAGAGAGAGAGAGAGAGAGAGAGACAAAGGCAAACACAAATGGAGATATTGAGTCATTGCAGTGGTCTGGAGGGAATACTCACAAATCATGTGATTTGTGAGTATGTTGTTCCAAGAGCTCAGCTGGAACACACACACACACACACACACACACACACACACACACACACTGCATACAAATCTATGTGACATGTTAGCCAAAACATGAGGTTACATGAAGACTGTACACAGGGTGGGTGTAATTCAGTGTCTCTCTTGCTCACACACACACACACACACACACACACACAGAAAACTGAGATGTGTGTGTGTGTACGGTTCGTCCCAGTTGGCGGTCAGCCAGTGACTAATCCTGAAATATTCCTCCTCGTTAACCTCATTAAAACACATTGTCCAGTTCAAACTCGTCTCACACGTAAACATGGCCTCCCGCCGTCCAATCAGCACTGCTCCCGGTCTCCTAGCAACAGAAGTTGGCTCCGTCCTGCCCATCAGTAGTTGTCAGTGTACAACACTGCCTGAAACCATGCGCAGGCCTGCTCACTGTGCCAGCTGTGCACGACGTCTGCAGCTGTAAATCCACATTCACGCATCAATCCTGCACTGAGTGTTGTGCAGTGGAGCCAAATGAGCATGTAAGAGATCCAAACCAGTCTAATCAAATCAAAATCGGTCTGATCAAATTAAAACTGAATGCCACCAACTAGGGATCAGTCTGTTTTCTACAGCTGGAAAGAGAGTAAAACTATTTTCTTAACAGTTTATCCTCAAATGCAGCATTGATTAAGCAAATATGCAGTAAAAAGTAGTATAGTAGTTGTACTGATAAACGATAAAAGATAAACAACATCAGATAAAATAACTTTATTGATCTCTGAGAGGAAATTGGAGCCATTGCAGCAGCAGAGCGTATGGATATACATCAAAACACATAAAATAAAATAATATACTGTATCTAAGATGAAAGATGCAGAGCCCTTATTGCACTAACACAGTTTCTGTTGGTTAGGAAGAACTGCAGCTGTGTTGACTGTCAGCAGATTTACAGATGTTTGAAGGTTGCAGAGTTGCAAAATCGTAAATGTTGTTGCTGGGTGAAAACCTGCGACTTCGATTGTCATTTTTTCAGTTAAACTGAAGCAATTGATCCTTACTTAATCCTCTAGGAGTGGAGAAAATTCCTTGGTCTTTAATAAAAATAAATAAATAAATATTTTTTATTTTTTGGGATTATTTTATATTATTTTAATTTAGTTTTAATGTATTTAAATATTTAATGTAATAAATACATAAAGAATAAATAAAACTTTACATTTATTTTTCAACCAAAAATATTTATATGTATGTAATTATGAATAAGTAGATAGATAAAATAAAAAAAAATAGATTATGATATGCACAGGATTGGTTTTATGAAACTCTTGAACACATTCGACAGAATTCATTGAGGTCAGGCTGAAAAAACAAAGCTGTTTTCTTCCCTCCTGTGGAGCTGACCTTGTTGTAGACGAGAGGTTTTGCGTGGACAGCAGCAGCAGCACCAAACATGAAGTGAACATGAAGGCATCAGAGTGTCTGCAGGAGTGAAGGCCTGCTGGATGAGCTGAATAGGACGTGTTGTTTGTGTGCGCTGTGGGAGGAGACTTGGCTCGCTGCTCTCGGCTCATTACTGCCAACAGCGACAGAGGCGTGTTGGCACTGAAGGCTGCTGCCCGCTGCGCCGGACGCCCGGCTGCTCTGAGGGACTCAGCCTGCAGCGCCTTCTGCCATGTTGAAGTAACTACAGCTTCACATGAATACGTCTCAGATTCGCTGCTTTCTGTTCTGCTGGTTTGTGTACAGTTCAAGTACAGTTTCTGGCAGCAGTGTTTTTTGAATAAAACAGAAGAAGAAGAAGAAGAAGAAGAAGAAGAAGAAGAAGAAGAAGAAGAAGAAGAAGAAGAAGAAGAAGAAGAAGAAGAAGAAGAAGAAGAAGAAGAAGAAGAAGAAGAAGAAGAAGAAGAAGAAGAAGAAGAAGAAGAAGAAGAAGAAGAAGAAGGAAGAAGAAGAAGAAGAAGAAGAAGAGAAACTCCATCAACAGGAAATCCAAGTCCCGCCCACACTGTTTGATTGACAGGTGATCTCTGGGAAGTGCAGTGCAGAAACATCATGAGTGCTGAGCAGCCAATAAGTCAGTGTAGCCAAATACTGCTGAGATGATGAAAATTAATTGATTATAATTTTGATAATTTAAAGTTTTAGTCATTTATCAACTAAAAATACCAAACGTCTGATTCCAGCTTCACAAAAATGCCAAGATTGTCTTCCTTTTCTCTGTTCATATCATTATAAAATTAATACTTTGGTTTTTTTGGCTGCTGCTCAGACTAAGGAAGCAATTTGAAGACATCACTTTGGACTCTGATCACTTCCCATGAGGCTTTGGCTTTAAATTTTGACACTTTTTACACTAAATGATTAGCCGATTAATCATTAAAAGAATCAGCAGATGAATCGATAATTAAAATAAGGGTAGTTGCAGACTTTTCTATGGTTGAAGTGTTATCAACCTTTTCGACTGAAGTTTTTTAAGTTTAAGCTTCTAATAAAATCATTTTAAAGTCAATATTTAGTGTCAGATGGCAAGAAGCTGTGTATCAATAAGCTGTAATATAACCCATATTAATCCAATTTTATGTACATCCTGTTTTCCTTTACTGTATTTGGTCACTTCCTGCTGCTCCACATTCCCAACAGGGATCAATAAAAGTTTCATCTCATTTCTTAAGCCGCGCTCAGGGTTCAAGGTTGAAGTGAAACAGGCTTTCACTGAAGACGTGGGCTTCATGTGAAGCGGCGCCGTTTACCAGCCGGTCGTTTATCTTCTGATGTTGTAAGACAGGGAGGAAGACGAGGCTTTGTCTGCTCACGCATGAATATTTACAGCGCGTCGTGTTTCTAATATCTGCTAAGTGCTCCTCCAGCCGCTGTGTGTTTTGGCACAAGATTCAAGGGCTCTTTCTCTCTCTCTCTTTCTATATTTTTCCTTGCTGTATGTCTCTCTCTGTCTCCGTCTTTGCCTTTGTTTCCATCTAGATATTTTATGTGCATTGTTAATTATCCAATTAGAAAAGCAGAGAGGACGTTTTTACGCTCGCCTCATACTGGAAATGACATGATAAATGGTGATGGAGATGCATTAAGTCAGATAAATGGTGACTTAGACTTGGCTGCAGTCTCGTGAAACAACAGTCAGAAGTGGCTTTGGATGCTCTGAGATAAAATATCTGTCCATTATGATCTCCAGAAATATCCAACCTGCTGTCTCTCCAACAGACACGTCTATGTCAGTTAGTTTGCAAGAATATTACCAAATACCTTTCTTGTTTTTCTTTTATCTGCACAGAAAAAATACAACAAAAATACAAATTTTCTTGTGTATGTTTTTTTGACATATAGGAAATAGATTTATTCGCTTCAACCCAGTTGATGGAAATACTCCCAATTGGCAGATTAGTTTTTGCAACATTTTGAAAATCCCCTTAAAATTCACTTCACAGTTGAATGCAGCTGTAACTGATGTCTCTCTTTTTCTCGGCTCCTCTTTTTGTGTTTGCGTCATCAGCTGAAAATCAATCACTTGTGTCCTTGTTAGCGGTTCTGAGATGAGCTGTGTGATTGATGTCAAACACAGGATCAATGAAGACAAACAGTTGCTCATTGATATTGGCATCGGCGCTAATACCAGGCCAAAATGGATTATCATATCAAAGATTTTACCCAAGACTTATATTTGATACCAGAAGCCCTGAGCAATTTGTCAAAAATAGAGGCAAACTGTCTTGATTTTCTGTTTTTTTTGGCTTCTGTTTTTGAAATGATGAGAAAAGAGGGATTTTATATCACTTACTTTGTCCAGTGACCCCAAACTAACAGCCCACCCGCCCCCTTCTCCTTATCTTCCTCTCCTTCCTGTCCCAGGTATGAACGCTGCGGTCCGGGCGGTGGTCCGGATGGGCATCTACGTCGGAGCGAAGGTCTACTTCATCCACGAGGTCAGAGACATGACTCACCGCTCAGAGTGCAGCCGTGGCCGCGGGGCCGGTCTGCAGTCTGACAGTGAGCTAAATCATTAGTGACCAGCCGTCGTCAGCAGGCTGGAACTGTCTCTGAGCGAGCCAGCAGGATCCTCAGGAGCAGATATCAGCTCTGCATCAGCTCTCTCATGCATCATTACAGCAAGTCCTTAATTAATCTCGAAAAAGTCTAATAAAGTAAATGGAAGCTTTTAGAAAGTCTTAAGGCCTTAAAATATCTTAAATACAATTAGAAGAAGTCTTATATTTTCACCAGGCAATGACATGTTTCTATGTCCACTCTTAGATTCATACAGCATAAGGTTAATGGTACAATATGCATCATATCCAGCTATTAAATATAAGTTACCCTTAATGTAATACAATGTAACTTAATATAATTTTCCCTTAACGATCCATTTCCTGTTGTCTTCCTTCTTACATGGCCCATTTACAATTTTATCTTTCATTAGCTAGTTTTAATTGGAAATAGACTGTTTTTCCCAGCTTTTATTCTTCATGCTGGTTTTTAAATTAATTTCCAAATAGCATTACTAAGGTCTTAAAGTGACATAAAGGTAAGATATTTTGCATGAGTTGTTAGTAAAATGACACGACTCACTCGACTGTTTATACTTGTTTTTTTTTTTTTCTGTGTGGTTGAATTTGTAATTAGCTTACAGAATGTGTGAGTTTGTAGTCACACCTGGCCCCGTCACTGGCTGTACTTTGAGAATGTAATGACATTTCCTCCACACAGTCTAATAGACGGGCTTTTTTAGATGTAAATAGGAAGTGTGAAGAAAACAATGGACGTCATGTTTGCCAGGAGGAAGGTGAGCATGTTATGAATGAGTCAGTGAGCGGCATGACATGAAAACATCATCAAGCTGCCTAAATGCAAACAGCAGATGTTCCCTTCCATCAAGCAAAGCACTTTAGTTTTTACTGAACCTCTTCTGTGTCTTCAGGTGAAGATGCTGTCAGGGAGAGGTTATTGGTGCTTTGAAATTTACTTTTTAACTTTCTTTTAACATGGTTAAAACTTCTAGACTTCTAGTTTCTTGTCAAGTATCAATACCAGCAGCAAAACTGCTAATGTTTAAATTCACGTGGCATCAAATCACAAACCTGAACAGGTGAAGACTCATTCTGCAAGAGAACAGCGATTCTGGTGGATCATTTTGCAGTTTATGGCTATATCTGAAAAGCTCATGTTCTTATAGTCAACCTGAAACATGCAAAAAAAGCTTTGCATGTATAGTAATTTTAAAGTGTCAGTACAAACAGGATTGGTAATTGTGATTGAAAGCACTACTTTTTCACTTTCAAAACTGAAGTCTGAAGGAATTAATTTGTCCTCAGTTAAGGCGATGTTACACCCTTAATTTGCAGAAAACTTGCTCCCTTGGTGAATGGAAATGTTGGGCTCTTGTCTCCATCTCCATCATGTGGTTGTGGGAACAGTGAGACAAACAGCATCATCTTATTTCCTTCGATCTCCACAGGGTAACAGAACTGCCTGCTCATTGTGGAAACTATCTCAGATCCCCTACAGAGTCCTTTTATATTTGCAGCCTACTGTTAGCAAGGAAAATATTTGCGTTGATTTAGATGTGTATGCTTGAGGGACTTAGTGCACCATGTGCTGTTGTTTATGGCAGTCAGGGGTGCAGTGCATTCAAAATTTATGAGTCGGGGACAAATAAAAACATGACTGCAATGCAAATCAATGCAGAACACAGGTGTTAAGATGATTAACATCAGCTTGGTGGTAGAGGAATTTTCAGATGCAGATATTTTGATGTGATGATGGTGCCAACTCATTCCTCGTGTTACAGTGTGGTACAGTAAATGCAGATCAAACATGACAACTGAGCTTTACATTGCTTCAATCTGTCAAAAGTTGTTGCTGCTTCGTTGTTTCAAAGCGTCCTGCTCGGTATCAGTTGATGAAGTTTGTATTTTATCGTTTTCTGCATTTCATTTTATTTAAAGAGACTCCATAATCACACGTCAGGAAAACTAAATCTTTAAATTGTAATGGATCTTCAAATTACTCCCTTTAGTTTGCTAGCTAGCTTAGTGGCTAAAGTTATCTGGATGTGATGGCATAGTTAGCGAGTTAGCTAACATTACTTGTTAGCCTACCAGCGCTATGCACAGCTGCACAAGGTTGATTGAAGTGAGGACTCTTTAGACTCAAATGACAAATACTGTGGAATAAGCATGTAATGTTAATAATCATGATTGAGTCTAAATGGTTCTCACTGATCATACCTTGCTTATTTCAGTTTTTTAATGTTAGTTGAGTCTACATGGTCCTCGCCTGACCCTCAGTAGTTTTGCACAGTGCACATTTAAGTTACACACCAAAATATTTTATGCTGCCTCAGGCAACGTTACGCAGTCTCTGTCACCTTTTTTCCCATATATTAGTTGTCCTGCAAGATTTTAAGAGATTATAAAACTGTAAGAATTTTATAATCTCTCCCAAATTCAGCTGTCTAGATTCTGTCTTCCTGTCTAAGATAAAGTGGAATAAGCAACAAAAAGTTCATGATTGGGAGAATTTGAGAACAGCCTGAATGTCACTGGTCATTGCACTGAGAGCATCGTGTCCATTTGTGCAGTACTAAACTTTTTCGTGTTGCTTTGCATGCCTCGTTCGCATTGCTCCTGCTCCTGACACGCTGTGCGATGTGTGTAGATACTCACTTGTCACAGACAATTAATGCGCACACGGGAGGTGGAGGTAGATTACCGAGGTAAGATCTATGTTGCCTTGGTAATCCACCTCCCTGTAAGGTATCGGATGTCTGGGAGGTGAGTGCAGGCTGAATGGGCGTAACGCCGGTGATGGCAGTGACTGGGGCAGATAGAGCCTATCTGGTCTCAGTGTCACTATAATTGGATTAGCAGGGGCAGGCTTCATCCTTCACTGGCTGCGCCGTCGTCCCCGTGAGCCTCAAATAAGCAGCAGGCTGCGAGAATGGCAGCTGAGTGCCATGACGCCTTTTATTTGGGTGATTTGTTCTGGCTGGAGGTTTGGAAAGGCACAGAGAATAGTTGGATAGTACAGAGCTGTAATTAGGAAGACAGCGAGCGAGGATAAGAATAACTTTTGTGATGTTTTGAAATAAAATGCACGTTAGTTAAAAGTTATTTGTATGGGCTAAATCGAATGAATTTGAAGATTAAGTTTTAGGCTAAGGATGTGAAGTCATAAAAATGAAAGTTTAGGGAGAGGTGTGGGTATCAGATCGAGGCTAAGAAGCAGTAAAATTCTTCGTGCTTGTTTTATTGACTTGAAGTGCTATATGGGTGGAGTTAGCAGCAAAAGACAGCATGATATGTTAAAATCCTCAGGCAATTTCAGTAAATTATTTGAAAGTAAAGTTTGTGTTTAATACTGTTTTGATACAGTAAACCCCACCCATCTGCTACTACTGGTGCATTAAAACAAGCACTAACATGCATTTGCAATACTATCAGACTCAGGCCTTTAAGTATGTTTACCTAGTTCATTCCTCACGTTGAGAAATACTTGTATGAAACAAACATTGCCTATGTTTGTCTAATATATTTTCATGCCAGACGGGACTGATCAGATGTAGTTAGCATGCAGTAATAGTATCTGCATTGAGACCCTGTAATGATCAAGGACATCTGGATATAAGATATTCATTATTATTGTGTCTCACTGATTGCATTTACATGCAGTGACTCCCAGACAGAAGCTCATGTCCTGGTCAGGTCACATGCAGGATGAACTGCTTGTTGTGGGCCTTCCAGTCGTCACTGTGAACATGAATTACAAGAATATTCTGAAAAACATCGCTGGTAGAAGGCAGACGTAAACAGGATGAGATCATAAATGTCAGTTTTCTGGCTAATATTGATAGATAATGTAAGACAAATGAAATAATGTGGAACCTTTTATTGATCCTGAGAGGAAGTTTGGCTCATCCCAGCTTTCACATTCATCTTGTTTTTGTGTTTTTGGTCAAATATGTCAATTAAAATCAAGTTTATATCGCCCCTTTCATACAAACTGTAACCCAGAGTGCTTCACAAACATGGATAAAAACAGCCAGCTACAGAATTATGATGACCAATATCATGAAGGGATGTAAGAACAGGAATGTAATATTTAAAAAATATATATGAATGCATGAACATGCATGAATATATAAATAATAGTTGTTTCATTAGTATTGATCAACAAACCTATCAACCCCCTGCAGATATATACCCGTCATTTTGTACTATGAGGCTCATCTCCCCTTTAGGTATTCCCATATAATATCAGAATATTTAAGTGCATTTAAACATATTCATAGTGAATATGTGTTAATGGTTATATTTTTCTGTTTCCAGGGTTACCAGGGGATGGTGGACGGTGGGGAAAACATTAAAGAGGCGACATGGGAGAGCGTCTCCAGCATGCTGCAAGTGGTAAGAACAGCTTTCTGTGCACGGTTAACCCCTTGGACTCTGATTTCCCCTTAAATTTCCCCTTAAGTAGCTTCAAAGTCATATCCATATTGTGTATCTGCTGTTTGCAGCTTCATTGAAGCTCCATCACACTTATATTGCGTGAAATATTCAAAGCCAAGATGCCATTGTTTTATGGCTGCAGCATTACATCAAATAGAAAATATCTACATGTCTTGTGCATCATTTTATACACATTTCCCTGGAATTCAGATACAGTTTTGGGATCTTTGGAAACCTTGGGATCTCTACTAGAAATTGAAAGTTCTGGTATAGCAGTGTACATTTGTAATGACAAACCCACTGATGGGACCAGCAGATGGGCAAAACACATTTACCTCATGTCTGCTTCGTCCCAGTGAATTAAATCTCCTCTACTCTAATTTGTTTACATCAAAAACTCTCCTCAGCGTCTTTCCTCAGCTCTTATTTCTCTTGTCGGATCTTACATGATCCTTCCTGGCACTGTGGCTCTGACCTTTGAACCCACTTTGTTTTGGTTGCTTGTCATATTTGTCATCTAGGAATTTAATTTTATTTTCCTTCTTCACTCACTGCGGATGAGCGCATCAGCTAAAAGCTAAATCTAAAAAGTAAATGGAAAGAATGCTAAATTTTTCAAGTACAAATAATTTAATTATCAAAATAATCATTCATAAGCAAATGTTTGAAGATAACTTGATTGGCATTGCAGAATGTGCTTTATTTTGATGCCATTAATTATTTTAAGTGGATATTCGATGGTTTTCACGTACTGAATATACGTTGTTTTGGATTTCAGTGCTTTATTGCTCTGCAGGATGCACTCAGGTTCTTCAGATAGTTTATAACTTCATGAACAATCCAGTTACTTTTACTTCAGTTTCATTACAGATTATTTTGTTAGAGGAGATTTTGTATTCATTCTACAGTCTGATCAGTTATCTCTGTCTGTTTTTATGTAATAATCTCATAATCTCAGCATTATTCTGTGTGAATGCACTGGCTCTATACTGTATATTTTAACAGTGTGATGTGTCATATGAGCTCAGCTGTGCGTGTGTGTGTGTGTGTGTGTGTGTGTGTGTGTGTGTGTGTGTGTGGCTGTGTCAGGAGTGACGATCACACAGAGTGACTGTTAATGATGAGGAACAAATAGCAAAGAAGCTTTTAGCTCTTAACTAAATGAGCCTGTAATAGAATTGGGCCTTTTGAGTGTTTTATCCTCCACATTAACACTCAGCTCACTCTCTTATCTGAGGTGACTCACTGTAGAAAAATTTCCTCAGCCACCATCAATACAAGCAGCTGAGAGTCGAGGTTAAGAGTACAGAGTCACAGTGCCATGACAACAGATTTAATCAAATATTCCTGCAAACCTACAACAGTCACATATGATGAAATGATAGGAAATAAGAGATCTAGGAAGGTAGAAATATATTTTTGTCTCTTGGAGATGAGAGCGTATTGGCATTAGCTGAAGATGAAAATATGGGAGAGGAGAATGTGATTTCAGAGGTTCCTTCAAATAAACTTAATTACTTGTGAAATGAGGCCTACATGAAGCAAGTTACTTTACACTGAAATCCTGTCAGGAGTCACAGCACCAGGGATCCAGTGTTTGTTTATTTATTTATTTATTTATTTATTTATTTATTTATC
>OMKZ01030610.1:0-12378 GCA_900302535.1 Neoniphon sammara
CAAAACATAGCTGAAGCATATTTTCATTTCTGTTCAGCTTTAATGCCACATGTAATTACACTTCAGTGACACAAAGTTTTGGTAGCTTCAGTAAAAATGATCGTGATGTTTGAGCGTTTCCCCTCTGTGCTTGGCTCTACATGACTTCTGCCCGTTGGAATGTCTGCCATGTGGCGGTATGACAGCTGAAAAAGTGCGAGGGCTGCCGTGTAACCCGCCACAGGCAGGCATGGGCAAGACTGGTAAGTCAGGGGCCGAGAGACGCAGAATTCCTTCCCTTGAGTGTGTGTGTGAGTGAGTGTGTGTGTGTGTGTGTGTGTGTGTGTCCCACTCTGTGAGAGAGGTGAAAGGTGTATCCTACATACCAGGCGTTTTTTCCCTGGGAGAAGATGCTTGTCTGGACTTGGCTGGGATTGGGTGTCTGTGTCTACCTGTTTGGCAGCTAAGACCACTACTGAAGAGAGAGAGAGAGAGAGAGAGAGAGAGAGAGAGAGAGAGAGCAGTTGTGTGTGTTGCACCTCAGAGATGTGTAAAGGGGAGAAAGGTTGGGGGGTGGGCCCGGAGCAATAAAGGAGACGGGAATGTGAGGCAGGAGAATGGAAGTAGGGGGACAGATAAGCAACAAGTATATACACAACCGCTGTTAACTGTAAATGGGTGAGGAATACATCCACCTGCTTTTGAAACAGTCTATTTTTTAATATATGGTTTAAAAGACGAAGACATATTCTGCACACTGCCAACAATTACCTTGACCAAAATACAATCAAAAAATCAGTTTCTTCACAAAAATCCATAGTGACAAATTTAAAAGTGCAAGTACATAAAAAACATTTTTTAAACAAATAAACAAATAAATAAATGGGGTTGGGGGGGGCATAATTAATGAAGGTTATTCCCTCAGTGCACTTCGAGATTTAAATAAAGGTTTGAATGAATGAATGAATGAATGAAACACCCTGTATTTCAGTACGTTTTCCAGTAGTACTATTTGTGGCTGCTATTGCGTGGACTTACTCTTTAATTACCACATTAATGACATGAATAAGATCTGTAGTTAATGTGCACAACTCATTACTCTCCACTGCAGATTGGTAAATAAATTATGAATGCCATTTAATTCGTTTAATTAGTAAATAAACTTTCCTCCACTTCCATTATTTACTGTTGTCATGGTACCTGCAGTTCGGAGCTGCAGTGCTGCTGGTGGCTGAGCTGCAGGTTAGCGAGCTGTCGCCACCTTCACAATCAGCCTCTGTCTGACCAGCAAGCGCTGCCCTGAAGCCTGCCTGACCCCAAACCTCACCTCCCCTTCAGATGCACTCTATGTGTGTGTGTGTGTGTGTGTGTGTGTTTGTGTGTGTGCATCAGGGTAAAAAAAATGAACCTTGATCTTTATCCGCTGATCTGATTTTAGGGGCATTTCGGGGCAATTTTATTGATGCATGAAAGAATGTATTTGCATTCCACATTGGCAACCAAGCACTTAATTTGCACCACTAAGTTTTAGTTTAACTTTTTTCCCTCCCTATTGCTGGGAGCTGTTGACAGGCCTTACAGAAAAGATTGGCGCCATTTTTCCCTTGCTGTCCCCAAACAGTCCATCTTTCACCTCTTGACTGAAGTTTTGATGATGTTGGTGATATCTTTTTGTCGACGCAGAAGTTTATGTGTGTTTGCTCTTTCTGCTGGCTGCATGGTACCAATATTTTCTGCTGTTTCAGGCTGCTCAGTAGTTTTCTGATCAAAAATCTTGTATTTGGACAGAATGGATAGATGCCCTACTTGTGAATCTTGTGTGTGTGTGTGTGTGTGTGTGTGTGTGTCAGCCGCACCACGTGACACAAGGCCTCTGGACACAGCAGTGAAAGCTAGCGGTGTGTGGATGTGTTGTGACTGTGTCATGGACTGTGTACAGCCCGACTGGTCTGGCAGCATTGTGGCATGTGAGATGTGAAGGTGTTGCAGAGCGGGATGACAGCAGTGGACTGTGGCAAAACCTGTTGGTTTGGATGAGTGGGAGACCGAGAGGAAGGAGGAGAGCAGAGCCAGCCGGTGGCGTGAGGCGAGAGGAAGCGGCAAACGGGGAAGATGAAATCCAACTTCCTCTTCCCTCAACAGCCTTTATAAAAAGGAGGATTTCAAACACACCTCCTCTGTGTGTCTCATTTTGCGAACTCTTTGCATCTCCAAACATCAAATTTAGTTGAACTACTTTGAATATTCAGGTCTTTATGGTGACTGCCTAATGAAATGCTGCTTTAAAATCAATTTCTTCACCCTGATGTGACCTATCAGAGGGAACTGATCTGAGACATGTCATAAAACGACAGATTTAACCCTCAGATGAAAATATGACAGCACAAGACAGTTCATAACAAAAGGATCCCTCAAAAACAGCGGCTTGGCTGAGCCGAAAGTGAACCTGAAAGCCCTTGTGGCGTAAGGAAAAGGAACCAAATGGGAAAAATCTCAGGCTTTCTGTGGCAAACCCGTGCTTTTTCATCCAAACAATGGACAGCCAGATAATATTCTCCTCTACCATTGAATAGCTGACACCTGGAAGATTTGTTTTCACACAGGCCCTAAGGCTGGACAACCCCACCCCAAACCTAGCAAGCAAGTCACTGCACAACAACCTCCAGGGTGGGGGAACTTGAGCAATGTGTGGCCTTTGTCATAACAACTTTTTTTCCCCTTCTTTTTTTAGGCTTTGCCCCCCCCTCCATCTGAAAGCATAATCGCATCCTTTTCTCCGGAGAGAAATTTCCCCCTTTCACAAAAGACTAGAAGGATTGTCTCTCTTTTCTTATGATGTGAAAAGCAGGAAGGGGGTAACACAATGCTCTCTGCTGGCTGGAGACTTTTCTCACAATGATAAGATTTCTCTCAAAAAAGTTATGACACCTAACTGAATATTTTCCTATAATGACTAAAAATGAACACACAGATAATACACACAGAGGTTTTAGGGTTAGAGCAAGACGAAAGCACTTCTATGTGTTGATTACTTTTTTACTTACATAAAAAAAAATAAATCTATGATTTCATTGCTTGTGTAGAATGATGACAGGGATCTCCTGTCAGGCTGTATGTCATTAGATAACTGGCGCCTAAGTTAATTTCCATGCAAGGTGAATGTAGTCAAATACTGAGCAGAGGTGAACAACTCCTCTGTTCCCACCTGATGGCATGAACCACAATCCAGATGGGACAGATAAATGAAAAATACACCACATTATAGTTTGGACATATCATAAGGAAGCAGTATTTGTATTGGTGTAATAGTAAAGTAAAATCATCCAGCAGTACTTTCGTCCCTTATTTCTAGATGACAGTTTGTTAAATGATAACTCAGCTGTTTTAATTTTACAGCAACAATCAGAATAAGTTTTGATATTGGGATTAGTGTCAGTATCAGTTGTCTGTGTCTGTGTCTGTGTCATGCTGTGTGTGTTCAGGTTTTATGGCGGCACGTTGCTGGAGGCTAAAACCGAGCAGTGAACACAAAGTGGCTGCCTGTCACAGTCACAGCGGGACTGTGACCCTCGCAACATGATGCAACCTTGATGCTTCACTGATTTCTCCCACAAAAAAACCTATCCATTCATACTGTACGGCCCCCACACCCGCCCCCTAGTGTTACTCTGAGGTAACAGGTCTGTGTCACTTAATTTCTACAGAATGATCGGTATAACCATTGATATCCAATAATCCAGTACCACCCAACACTGCAGAATTCACAACAAGTATGAAGTTTCAGTGATGATTAGGTTGGTGAGGCCATGATCAGTGATATTTTCAGCTATAAAATTCAGCCTTTTCTTGAGATATGGTTTGATCACACTTTGAGAACAATGTACACTTATGAAACACAAATAATGCAATCCTATGATGAATTTTATAAGGATAATATACAAATATTCTGTGATATCTGTAAACTATATATGGCATGATCAGAATATCATAGGGATGACACTGTAGATTATAAAAGATACAGTAAAATATGATACAGTCACTATAAACTCGGTTACTCAGTGACTCAGAAGTGATGCAATGGTTTGAAAGTATTAAGTGTCAATAAAGACAGGAGGTGTTCAGCGCACAAACTAATGAAAGACAGAATAATAATAAAAAATAAATAAAAACTACATTTATCTAAAACTATATAAACTGTATCTTTGATCAGGGACCACAAAACATATATTTTGGCTATAATCCTTTTTTCAGTAAAGCCAACAAACAAACTTGTACACTAGTGTTTGAAAAAGGTAGCAGCTCATGGTTACCTGCCCACTGAAGCAAGAGGTTTTCAAAGTGCTGTCTGGGGACCCACAGGGGTCCTTAAGGGGCTTCCAGGCGGCCCTTAGCAATATGAGGAATAGTTGAATTTCATTATGATTTAATTCACAAGCAATTGCTATGATACAAAAAATGTATGAGTGATTATTTTAACATTTTGTTTTAATCTCACCACTTAGAATCTGTTTATCATTGTTCAATTATGACATCTACACAATTTAATACTGAACACAAACCAAATGATCTTTTCATATCATGGTCCAGAGGGCAAAAACACTTCAAATGGGAGTCTACAGCCTAATGAAAGTCAGCTTGGGGGGTCCTGAACAAAAAAAGTTTGAAAACCTCTGCACTGAAAGGATAGATAGCACTTATATAAAATGGTCATAAATTAACTTTTTCCCTTCTTTTTTTCATCACATTAGCAAATTTACAAACTGTGACCAGAGATTTGGATTAATATAGCTGCAATGAAGAAAATTGCCTTCTGGTCTATTGGAGAGTGCTGCAGTGGGTGAGAAGAGTTTGCTTTCAATATCAATATGTCCTGATGTTGGTAGCACATTTGTAGGCAAACAAAACCACACAAGACGTTGGCTGTAAAAATACAATACCAAATAAAGGTCCATGAACAACAATGCTTCCTCAGAGCACTGTTAAGGTCCTTACAAATAGGGGAGTGTTTTCCTAATTATTTGTTTTAGGTGCAGCAGAGAATCACACCCCATGATAACCACTCTTGTGAGATAGCCTTTCAATATCTTGTCTATCTAGGCTTGTACAGAAAACTGATGAGGTGCTCTGTCTGCACAAAAAAAAAAAAAAAAACTGCTGCAAAGAGCTGCATATCTACATACAGGATGGAAATTCTATGTGGTCCAAGCCGTTTATCAAAATAGTTTAGCAAATAGAAAATGGTATTATTGTACACTCTCATTCTCAAATTTCCCTACAAGGGCTGTAATTGCAAGCATGCTGTGTGCATCATAGTCCCGTTATAGTGCATTAAACTTTTCACACCCAAAATAAGCATGTAGTGAAGTAATTGCTCTTGTCTGTGTAGGCCCTTTGCATGCAAACTGGAAAAATTGATAGTGCAAACAAAATCTGTATCACCCATTTGGGAATAAAAAGCACACTTGCTTGTGTGTTTTAGGTGCTGTTGTATTAGAGATCTGATGAAAACTTGCTCACTTTGGGGGTTTGGATCATCCGCTCCAATTCTCAGACAAAACTGACAGTAGATAGTTCAAAATTGTAACCGAAAACCCAGCTGGGAGCTCAGACTGCAGCAGGCAATAATATTATCAGTGGGTTAGCTGGGACTTTTGGTGCAACTCAGAAAAACACAGCTCAGGAAATCACAGCATCTTTTCAGTCTGAAAGGACACAAATAAGCCTTGAATAATGCAGTAACTTTTTTTTATTATACTTTTATCTTTCTTTATCAACTTGTTAAATTAGATTAGTACCTTTAAACAATACTGATATGGATCCCTCTAAAGGTACCAACACCTGGGGGAATGTTGTGTCCTTTTTCTTTGTCTTTTCTGTTGACTCACATTGTTCAGATTAGAAAATAGAAACTCACTCTCACATTCTGAAAAGCATGGTTATTTTGTGTTATTTTGTTTGCATGCTTTGCCCCAAGTCCAAATACAAAGCTAAAAGAGAAAATAAAATTCTGTTAGACTGATTCGAATGCCTATATATATATTTATTGAAAGAGTCACAGTTTGCAACAAGTATGTACCTGTGCAAGCAGTGAAGAAGTCCTTCCTATCAGATTATCATTTTGAAGGAAACCTAAGAACCTGACAAATCCCAAATAGATCTTGCACTAATACAGTAGCATCATCCCCAGCAATGTAGTGGTGAATAAACAGGTGGGTGAAGCTCCAACTGGTTATTGTCTTAAGGCAAACCACCACAAACATAAAGAACAACTAACAGAAACCTATTGACTCATTGACTGATTTTTTTTCTCCTACATTAGTTTGATATAAAATTTCCTGTGCTGTCCACTGTGAATCTAGGGTAAGTTTTTTGTCAGATTGATACTCCTGATAGATTATGTCACTATCTTGGTTTTGCAGTTGATTTATCAGAGATTGGGTTTGTGTGGAAATGTGTTAACCAAACTCCACCACTTGGGGGCAACATTGTCAGTGTCATGTAGGCGCTCATGGCAGCTGCCCAGTGCCAACGCCGCGTTTGGGGAACCCTAGTAAACTAGTGACTGATCTGTATAATGTAGAGTTGATTTCCATTTCTTGTCATCCTTTCACTCAGTAAACTCACCGAAAATTATTTATTGGGAATTCTACTAAAGGTCCCTTTTTGGTTCTTAAATATAATACGACTTCATTTGTTCCTGGAAACTGTGATGACTATAACAAACCAGCATTGTATCCTTCATGACCAACGAGTATGAGTCAGATATCATTTAAGCTGGTAGGCTATACAGTCAATGATGTATTCAACCATAAAATTGAGCGTTTGTTTTTTTCTTGAGAGTTTGTCTCACACTTTGAGAACAACACACGCTTATGAAATTGAACTAGTGCGATTTATGTTTATGACTATTTATGTTGGACAATAGTTTATGTACAACTTCACCCTGACAAATTTTCACAATGAAACCCTTGAAATTACCAGCTTACGGGAGTCACCTTAACGCAGCACCAGTTACTCTGAAGGCACTGGCGACCAGTGCAGCTGTCATAGTTGTGCGTGGGCTTCCAGCTAACGACATACAGCTTTATTCCTACTTTTATAAGGTAAGAACTACTGTGTTTTGTAATTGCTATTATTTAGCCAAACATCTTACAGATAACGCCCCAGGTTCCTTGCGAGTTGAAACAAATCTCCTTCCATATGGTTCATTAGCTAACAAGCTAGCAGTGGTGAGCTGACGCTAGCATAAATAGCTAGCATGTAACCCACGTTATATCAGAGTGCCAAGAGCCCAATTTGAGAGATTTTGGACCCTAAACTTCGAGTATGTCTTATGGGACTGTAAGTAACAATAGACAGGCAGATGACAGTGGAGGGAGTGAAACCTCTGATCAGAAGAGTAATCATTTCAATAGTTTATCTGTCCTAGCGAACATCTTGAGAACGACATCACTCACTTTGCTGGGGACACCCTGGGAAAAGACGTCGGAGTCTTAATATTGGGGACCACTAGTTTAATTAACGTCCTGGTGTAACGTAACATACTGGCGTTACTTTAGCCAGGGCTCACCAGAATTCGTCGAAATGAACGGATGTATTGTAGAACATTAGTGTCGCCAGCTAGCTTGTTAGCATTAAATAGCTTGCTGACTGACAGCAGTCTCTATTTATACCAGCTGCTCGGAAGCATTCCATCCACCCTACAAGTCTCACCTTCCACATGGCATGGGTACTTTGGTCCTGCACTATGCCCCGATCATTTAGCTGTGTCTTCAACAAGGGTTCTATCTGCTTTGTTGGCTACTAAGCATACAATATGTGTAAGTTTGCATACTCACCTAACCTGTATGTGGACAGGATTGTATTGTCAGTGCCTTCTGTGGAACAAATGACGAGGAAAAACTAACATGTCAAAGTACTCAACAAAAGTCATATCTATACGTTGTTTCCCCCCCAAAAATGTCACCACACCCCACCACACCACACCCCCACTCCAGTAAATCTTTAGCAAGGAAACAAGTTCCCAAACCAGTAGAGTCACTCAGATAAACATCTCTAGTGTAGACTGGTTCTCCCTGGCCAGAATGTGTTCCAAGAAAGGCATTACTCATACCATTGTGTGAGTCCAGCTTCTGTAGGCCTGCTTGGCAATAAATTCTGGTTTCACCTGGGCCACCTGTGTGTCAGTTCAAGGTAGACTGGGGCCTTATCATGTTTACTTTACCTGAGATAGGCTGAGCAGCTTTGATCGGGTGTTGGTACTCTTATCTTGCTGTGTACAGGGTTTCTGTTTAGGAAACTTGTTAGGCCAGTTGACAGCTGTCTGTAAGGAAAGCCTTGCAGGGACCCTGTGAAAGACTGATCTTAGCACAATGACAGAATCACATAATAATAAGAATCATTTGAGTTGCAGATACAGTGCTATAATCTGATAGGGGATTTTTGCAGGTATTAGGGCACATGCTACACTGGTTGTAAAAACCTCTGACTACAGCCAACTATACACCAAAGCAAATAGTAATATAATTCATGAAGATATCTGTTTGATAATTAACCTACCTTTGCTGGAGTTTAACCTGTATTATTTCCCCCAAGCACATAACGTTCTTTGCCGGCCTACACCACAAATTGTTTTAACACATTATATTTATAATTAATTAATCTAAATTAATGTGTTAATTTAATAGCCTGGGTATTAATACACGTTTACTGACTGACTTGTAGCTGCAAAACAGCAAACATTAAATCACTGTATCTGCTCTGCCAGCATGGCGCGCGGGCACCAGAAGATTCAGTCGCAGCAGAAGAACGCCAAGAAACAGGCAGAGTTGAAGAAGGCTAAGGGCCATGACCAGAAGACGGCAGCCAAGGCAGCGCTAGTGTTTACCTGCTCTGTCTGTAGGGTAAGTATCAAGCCTTGACTGCTAAGATGTCATGTTTTCAACCTGTAAGATAATAAAGAATTTTTTAATGCAAGAATAGTGCATTTTCCAAATGATGGTACTATGCTTTTTGATTGCATCTTGACTCAAGCTGTACCATACAGTTGGCTTGTCTCTGCTGCATCAAGCTTTGAAAATTCTGGAAACATGGCCCCTTTTTTATGTTATCTTTGTAACTCCACATAGGAATCAGCAATATTACAATTTTAACATTGTCACTGATTACAGTTTTGTCACAATATGTCTTCACAGGGAGGTCATGGACATATTAGTGATACATTAGTTTACAATCCATATGTAATTCCCATTTAACTTTTCACTGTTTATCTTTCCTGTTTTCATCAAACTTTTCAACCCAGTTCAGTGTAATTCTCCCTGAAAATGCTACTTAGAAATAGATTCAGCGGGGTTATGCAAGGTCACTCTTTACTATGACTGATGTTCCCACGTTTTCCTGTATTGGAAACTTCAGAAACCACTTTATAACAACAGTGGGCCTCAGGATAGTTTTGCATGATGCTTGTGTAAATACAGAACTAAGCATAGCATGTTGGCCAGCTGTAGGCTGCCCCACCTCTAAGTCAGTGGTGTTTTCAGCCAGCACTTAGTAGGGGGTAACAGACTGATTACTGTCAGCCATGATGGAGATCCAGACTCATTGAAAAAGATTCACACTCAATACTGCCACTCCCTTTACTAGCAAAGACTGGGATTGTATAAGTGCCAAAGGACAATTTTTGTACTTTTTGTATGAGACTGATGGGTTTTAGACTCTTGCAATAATAATCTGAGACCATCAGAGGCAAAAACATGGTCTCTTAGTAGACATATTATGACATGGACAAATGCCCCTTTGGATTACATTGCAGCCGTTTGACAGTTTCAAGTTATAGCGTTCTCACTCAATATTCCAAAAACTTTTGTCCCTAATGATCATTTGATGGGAAAATATGGCCCAGGTTTAAAAATACCGGATTTATCCTTTTACACAGCTTTGTCTAAGATGGCTTAATCACTGTATTTCTGGCCAATGTAGTGTGTTTCATGTTGAATGTCCCCTCCCTGCAGTCCCAGATGCCTGATCCAAAAACCTTCAAGCAGCACTTTGAGAGCAAGCATCCCAAATCCCCCCTGCCCCCAGAGCTGGAGGGAGTGGAAGCATAAATGGCTACAATCACTGGAGTCCCACCTTGGATGCCAAACCCAGCTCTCCGAGACCCTGTACCACCTCTGCACTCGTCTCAATTCGACAGGAGTGATTCGATGCAAGCAACACAGCAATCAACAGTTCACTTCATTTAGCCTTTGACAGGCCAGGTTGCCTTTTGACACAAATACTTCCACCCATCCAGTCTTGTACTCTTCTGTATAAATACATAGGGGCTAAACCCAAAGGCTGGTTTTGTTTTCAGGGTCACTGAAAACTGGTATGATCCCTGAACAATACAAGTGATCAATTCAGATTTCTTCCTTCGTTTCCCCTGACATTATACCACTCGCCACTCTGTTGGGGCTTCTTGAGTAAAGGGCAAATTTAAGCACGTGTTCAGAATGATGTGTTGTGCAAATATGAATGTGTCCAGCTGCTAGCTCTGTACATCTTTACCTGAAATGTTCTGATGAATTGACCCTCTAAATACAGCCCTACAGCTAACATGCCACTCTGTCACATTCTCTTTTTAATTGTAGATGAGTTAAACGCTGTCCCCTTACAAAGCAACAATTTGGCTTGGATGGGAGAAAATAACCTAAATTTTCCTTAAACATTTCATCCTAATTCAAGGTATATTGCCATGAAATTAATGGAAAATGTGAACCACTCTAATAAATTAGTCGCTCAATTTTCTTTTGATTTGAATGCTGAGTATTGAATCAAAAAGGATATCTGTGCTGCTCTGCTTAATGCATCAGTTGAATTCATTCATAGTTCTGTTTTTCCTGTTTTGCTGTAATTTTTCATCCAGCTAATTATAAATTTATAGTGGGTCATAAAAATGTGAAATCTTGCCAGCTATTTTCAGGTTGCAGCATGACTTTCTAGTGAAGAAAATTCTACTGGAGCTTGTCAGCAACATTTGTATGCTTGGAAAATGAATGTATGTCCAAATGATGTAATATAACATTTTAATAAATTTTACTTTGTTTTATATTCCCTTTCTCCCCCCGGTGATCTTTTGTTTTCCCAAAACTGTGTTCTTAATTTTGTGATGTGTGTGTGTGCGCGTGTCTGTGTGTGTGTCCCACTCTGTGAGAGAGGTGAAAGGTGTATTCTACATACCAGGCGTTTATGTAGCGCGCATGCACGCACTACAGAATTATTTGCAAGTGTGTCCATCTCTAAAAGAAAACACTCTTTGAAGTGGTTGATGCACTTCACTTCTTACTTGTAGCTGTGATAAACTTCTTTTACACAATCCTTTGTTTGCTTGATGGACCTGAAGGAAAACAGCACACAATGGCTGAGATAGACTGAGGAAAATCCTATTAGTTTTTAATACAGATTATGATACAACAGTGACTCACAGGCAAACGTCTTGATATCATGAGCAAATAGCGGCAATTTTTACAACAAAACAATACCACTAGACGATACCTTTACGTGAGTGTCTTCAAAAGGGAAGGCAATTGATTATATAATGATCCCTTTTGACTCTCTGGAGAACTAATGACTAGTTGTAGTTTTATTTTATAGTCATAGTTTTATGTTTGTCTAATGTATAATTTTTGGAGCAGTGTTTTTAAAACTTTATCTGATGTCCTAAAAATAGACCTGCAGCCATTTCCCCTGGTCATCATCTTTGGAGTTAGACATGCCATCGATTTCTTCATGCCAAAAAGGTAGATGTAATTGTGTTTGCACAGAGGATATTGTTTTCCTGGAAATCACCAGGTCCTCCCCTGGCCTCTGCCTGGTTAGGAGATATAATGTTTTTCCTCAAACTCGAGAAAGTTAAGTAGGCCTACATACTTAGAGATTCTGTTGAGAAATTCAACCACAGATGGCAGGCCTTCATATCCTACTCAATACACTAAAGAGGCTTCCCACTAACCAACCGTAGCCTACATTCCACACTTGTACATTGTCCTAAAGATCTTAAACGCAGCTGCTTTTTAGAATTTATTTTGTCTAATCTTATGCATGTCTTGTAATGTATTCGGTTAATGCTGTAACTGTATTCTTTATTCATATGTTGATCCAAGGATTATTAGTGGTAGATGTGTAGGGGGTGGTACTGGATATGTAAAAAAAAAAAAAAAAAAAAAATCAATAAAACAGTAATCAAAACAAACAAACAAACAAAAAGGAGCAAAAACATTGTGTATTTGACTGATATGGCCTACATGTGTGAATTCGAGCACAGGACTGACAGGAAAAACAAGTTATATTAGTACAAAATGAAATTCTTGTAACACTGAGGTGAAGAACCTCACCAGAATCCCTCAGGCCAGGGAGTGG
>OMKZ01030613.1:15174-29499 GCA_900302535.1 Neoniphon sammara
TTCTCTCTCTCGCTCTCTCACACACACACACACACACACACACACACACACACACACACACACACACACAAACTAAAGGTTATGGACAGTCAGTGTGTTACTGGGCAGAGTGGTGTGCAGTGTTTGTGTGTGTGCATGTGTACGTGTGTGCATGTTTGTGTGTATTTTACATGAGGAGGAGACACACAGAGGATTACCCACGCTGCAGGCAGGAGAGATATCCCAGTCCGAAATTTATATTCTCCTCAGTAACTTACAACACACTTAAGCTGAGGCTCCCTGGTCTGAAAATCCCCTGTCCCACCCTCAGACACCCCACTGCGCATCACATAGATTAACACACCTTTTACCGTGGAATTCGCTAAAGAAAATTCCCTTTGGCACAAAAAGAGAGCTGAGAGTTCCTGTTTGGAGGCGGTGACCTCCTAGTTGTGTGCTGTTGTTAAGTACCTATGACTTTCATGGACTTATGTTAGCTATATGAAAATGTTACACTGACAGGTCTCTGGCACAGCTTGAATGGGCCCCTCCCACCTGGTGATGACTTATACTAAACAGCTATATCGATGCACCTCCATCCTCTTCACTACTTTCTTCTTTTTTGGACATTATACACATGTATCATTTTAGGGTAGGGTCCCTGGTCTTTGGTGGCAGGTGATGTCACCACTCATAGGGTACAACAGGTCATGACATCACCTGCCACAAAAGACCAGGCACCCTACTTCTCACCATTAGAGGTCAGGCTTCACACAGATTCTGGTTTGGGTTTTAGTTACTCTTTAATAATTCCAATGTCCTCCTGTGGGTCGTGTGTCTCTGTTGTCTCCATGGTTACGCTCTCTGTTGAGGTCTTAAGACTCTCATCGTCAGAGCATCGGCTGACATGTAGCATGGCCAGAAAGTCTGACATCACAGCTCTTAAATGAACGAAAGTAAAACAGAAACACACAATCGTATACTCACATTTTTCATAAAATCAGATGTCATAAATTCAAATTTATTTTAAGAAAATTATACACGTTGACTTTTGGGGTTTAAAATTATAATAACTAATATTTTAAAGCATCACTGCTGCATTTCCAGAGCTACTGTGTATTAACATCTGAATGAATGCAATCCACATACACATCATGTCAGTTGAAGCGGTTCAAAGCGGATTTCACCAAACTCAGCTCTGCCTGCTTTTCTTGGTGTGAGCTGTGCTTGGTCAGTCCTGTTTATATGACCCCTCTTTTAATATCCTGTTGATATCAGTGTCTGTGTCCTCAAATTTCTGTAAAGCACTTTGTGATAAACCTGTTTGTTGAAGGTTGACTGGTCGGCCTTCAAAGCCGATGAAATCTCAGGGTTTTTCTTTGAACCCACCTTACCCCAAACTTATTATAAAACAGCTCAGACTGACATGTTGAGCTATGATCATCGTGTCTAATCTGCAATTTAGACCCATTCCTCAAGGGAAAGTCCTGCATGGGAATATACCTTGTAATTAAAAGATTCAATGTAAGGCTTTGATATTGACAAATCTAGACTGAAACATCCCAAATCCTAGAAATAACTTATGTAATTTATGTCAGTTTCCAGTTTAAAGCTTCTCTCTCTCTGAAATAGTAAAGAAAGAAGTTTAGGTGGTTTTGCATATTACTGTTACTCTAGCAGTATGTGCAGGACCCAGCAAAGTGTGTTGGGCTGGTGATGATAAATACCCAGAGCGCCGAGACAACGAGGTCCCTCATCATAAACACCACCGTCCAGTGAACTCGAACAAAACAATCCACTTCCACTCCTTCCTCGCTCTCTTTTTAATTGTTTGTACGGCTAGCGGCGCGTTAATAAAAACACATGGCGGGGCAGATGCATCTTTGTTGAAATGTATATGTCTGGGCGGCGCCTCAGCTATTCATTAATTGTGTTCTGGTGGTCGGTTGTGTAATTGTTTCCACCGCCACACTGGAAGCAGCCGGCCAAAAGAGGCTGAGTATTCATTTTCCTCGGCCACGGCCAGGGGATTAGATGTGCTTTCCCCTGGCGAGGCTGTTTGGCAGCCACACTTATCTGCAGCGACTTACAAGGCTTACTGAACATTAGCATGCAATTATCTTTGATGGTCTAACTTTCCTGCCGGCTGACGAGACCCGATCGCTCCGTGTTAGGGCTCTTCTGAGAGCAGGGCATGAATATAAAGGTGCAAAGACGGCAGGAAAATGAGAATATCACCCAGCCGAGACTGACGCTTACCGAGGCTGCGGTCACACTACAAGACGCTACACAAAATCCAAACCAGTTCTTCAGACGCGTTGCATCATACACAGCTATGTATTACACAAATTGTTTTGCCTCCCAGTTGTAAATATGCTCACTGTGTACAAGGACAAAGTATCACACACTTAACAAGAAAATGAAATTTCCCTGTAATTTCCCTGTCAGGACCTCCAAGCTCATGAGAATTACAATAGCAATATGGGTTCATAAAGTAATACTAACTAATCCAAACATGAATTAAACATGAATGACATTATCAAAGACTATTTAACTTTAATGCTTGTTGAGACTTAATTTTTGTGACCTAATTTTGTTGTGACTTAATGTCAGGTTATGTTTAAATGGTGCATGAAGAGTTTTCATGACACAACAGGTATAACAAATTAATATATTTAATATTCATATCAAGTAATGCTTGTGACTTACCTATTTTAGTAAATGCATGTATATATGTGTAAGTAATTGAAAAGTTTGGGTAAAGTTTTTATGACATTACTTAATGCAGCTGTTTATTGTGCATTTAATATGAATTCATCTCGGTTGATGTCACTGTTCACATGTAACTCATGTTAGTTAATGCATTAGTTAACATTATTAACAAAAATGTATTACAGCAATGAGCAATAAGCAATTGTTCATATCCATTTAACATTAACTAAGCTCTATTAATGTTCTTCATGTTTAATTCCCAAATTAATTCTGATTAATTATTACCATTAATATAGCTATTTACCTCACCACTCCCACTCTACTTTGCTGTAAACTGGACTTTAATTATTACTGACAGGCTGTGATTTCTGCACACTTCAGGATGGTGCAGATGGTGAAGAGTAAAAATATATTAAAAAAAAAAAAAAAAAAAAAAGGTTGATAGGATGAAAGCAGTTTGGTTAAGGCTGTGATCTGATAAATTATGTCAGGGTCAGAATATGAAGTTTGTTTTGGGTCAGGTGATTTTAAAGTGTGTGATACGCCATAGTCAGAACGGCTCATGACAAAATAAAGTCTAGGATCTCAGAGCTTTTTTGGCTTTTGTGTACTAACTCCTTTCTGACTGTCAGACCGTTGATTTTCTGATCCTCCTCCACCATCACCTGCGAACGTCACGCTACATCCTGAAAGACGCCGTCTGCCGATTGGTCAGGGCCAAATGTGCAGCGTGGCCTTGTTCTCGGCAAGAATTTATGTCGCTATGAAAGCCTGATCATCTGAATACACAGCTATCTGTGTGTCTGTCTGGCTGTGTGACCTGAGGGAGGAACAGGCAGTCTTCTGTTTATCTCACATCTGCAAAGATGAAAAAGTTTGGGCGTGTGATATCTGGGCCAAAATGACCCAAGCATCATCCCTGTAATATAAACAAGCAGGGGGAGTCGAAGAAGCTCACAGTGTTCAGTACGCTAATTAAGGCAAGCAGAGGTTTCATGCAGAAAGAAACATTTAATACTTTTCCATTAGTTTTGAAAAATTGATACAAGTCAGCTTGACCCCACCATAAGGAAGGTTAAATAATTTTCTGAAATTAAACTTTCTTAATAGTAGCAGGATGCTCTCTTATTCTGCCTTGCCTCAAGATACTGACTCTTGTTTCTCGAAAATTCCTCTAACAAGTGAAGCTGTGTTGAAAAGAGGTGGAATTATCTCGGCCCACTGGCGCTCACTTGAAGAAAAAAATCTGATTTTAAGTCGTAACACGAGTCTAAATGCCTCGTTAAGATGCAGTTTCCTCGATGTGGTCGTCTACACAGCCTTGCCCTAGGTTTTAATTGGATACCGCCATATCTGCTGGCTTTTAACACTGAATCCTGCCAGTCTGCTGTCTGCAAACCGCACAGGTCCGCTGATCCCAGACTGAGTCCGGAAGCTGCTAATAGCTTTATCAGGGCTGAGGTCGGCTTTCCCTCGCCCTGATTACCGCCAAAGCCCCCGGACGCCTTCAATTAGAGACAACTCCACTCCCATTTGGATCGCTTTGGATTTCCCCCCTCCGCCCACCTCTCTTTCCCTCCGTCTATCACCCGTTTCCTCTGATTACCTCTCTGACCGCGCGGAGTCGCCTATCGGGAAGAGTCGCAGGGAGACGAGATCAATCCTCCCTCCTCGCCGGCGATCGATTGCCGGTCGGGGGAGCGAGAGGAAGAGGAGGCAGCTCCGCCGATGATTGAGGAGATGTTGTCACACCTGATTTTCTCTTTACATCTTCTTCACCTGAGGCTCTGTGACAACGTCGGTATCGATTCCAGTTTGGTCAGCGCTGGCTAATTCAATAAAGGCAGAGATGTACTGTGGAATCAAAGGCAATTACCTGCTGTTGGCTCTGCGACTGCAAACAAGCTGGAAACATCAACCGGTTGGCAATGTTTGTATCTGAACATATACCAGGAAATAAGCGGGTAGTATGAAAACATGTCGGTCCGTATGTGTGTGTGTGTGTGTGTGTGTGTGTGTGTGTGTGAGTGTGTGTGTGTGTGTGTGAGTGAGAGAGAGAGAAAGAGAGAGAGAGAGAGGGACTGCAGGGCCAAGTGGTGTAACTGAGGTAGTGACCCTGTCTGTCAGCAGTATTCCAGATCACTGCGTCCTCTCCTCAAACACACACACACACACACACACACACACACAGCAGATGTTTACTGTCATTTTTCTTGTTTCGCATTAAACAACCATTATATTTACATGATTTGGCAGAAGAGTAACTCACTATGTTACATACATATGGAAGCTGCGTGTTAACCCTTTAATTCATCCCTCACTTGCCAACAATAAAAAACAGGGAGGTTATTAATTAAAGGCAACATGCTTTGATAAAAGGTCAGACAACTTAACAGATGCTTTACTTTATTCAACATGAAGCATGACAGTGCAGACATTGTTGATTACTCCAAAATGGAGTAAACAAAACACAAAAATGTCTCAGTTTTGGAGTTAACATCAATTTAAATCATCTTTAGTCAGACCATGGCATAAATTTCAATAAAACTGAACTGAAATCAAATTTTAAAACCTTATATCTTTCTTAATAGTTTACATACATTAAAGTTATAACCTTGCGTTTACTACTGATGTATTATGAACATTACAACCTGCATTATCACACGGCTATGTTAAAAAAATCGATCCTGATTGGACAATTAAGGCTCTGTGGTCAGTTATTTCTGAAAATCGGACTGTCAACACCAATGTCAAGCTGTGATCTCATCACTGAGTGTCTCTCCTAGCTAGCTGCCTGCCTGTCAAAGGCTAACTGAGCCTTTAAATTTTGTTTTAATTGTAATTTCTTTTCATTTATGACTGATGTTGGTATGGAGACAGCTCTAAAAGCTATGTAATAATCCATGGTCTTCCATTTACCTTTGATCTTCTTAATATTAGTTGCTTGCAATTTTAGGTTATCTACAAAATTAAGCCCATTATGTAAGAAAGCACTAGCTAAGTGCCTAAAATGAAAATGCAAAATGAAATGAGGCGAGACAGAGATAGACAAGGATGGAGTCAGAAACCAAAGAGAGGGGTTAAATACAAAGTAGTGAGACAGAGAGAGGACTCAATGTGACACTAAATGGATCTCAAGGGGAGGCTAAGTGGGTTGCTTTTAATCTCAAACCATACCATTGACTCCTGCAGCTAGACAATTGTCCCTCCTCACTTCCCCTGCACCCTCTGGTCTGCAGCCAGTCGACGCTACAGGGTTTCCCTCCCGCCCCTGCTGGTTAGAGAGACTTCAAATGGTAAATCCTCTAGTTCCCTGTTTCTCATAGTTTGACATGTTTGGTTGTGGCATTTTTCCCAGAAACCAGTTTGTATACGTTTGATTTGCAGTTAGATACGGAATATAGATTTTGACGATTCATAGATATAGAGAGGATGAATATGAGATGTAATTGAGGCATTACCATCCCGTGTCTATGTTTTCATGTGATGCATTCGCATGGAACTAGAAGCGTTTGAAAATCATTTTAATTTATTGGCCATATCACCAGACATGATTGATTTGAGCCAGGGGAGAAATAGGACCACATAGCCCTACTTATCAAATGCTGCCATGCATGCCACCCATCTCATTATTTTCAGTTTTCATTCTTCTGATAAATCTAATCTCCGTCCGTCTGCGTGTATAGGTCTCCATGCTGAAATGCAGCTTATTATCGCCGAATTTGCAGCCAAGATTCTGTCCAAACTGTCCTGTACAGTTTCCACCACGGCTCTGATAGTTAGTCACAGGTGAGAGTCGGGAAATAACGCACACACCATCTCTGCCAAAATATGCTAGATAATTTGCAGTTTAATTTTGACTTAGCAAATTCCAGACGTGGCGGATTTGCACGGGGTTCATATCACTGACGACCTCTGCTGTCATCGTAAATTACTTGATGTCCCCTGGTGAAACCAGGCCTGAGCAAACAGGCTTCCCTTGAAGATGAATAAGTTTTCCATGTAAACAAAGTGGATTTGTTTACATCCATAATTTCTCTTGTACAGACATGGAGAACACTGTTAGACCCCAATGACTGTTGAATAAATTTATTACTTTCAAAGACATCCTGCCAGGCTTAATTTTTAATGTTACGAGGCTGCAGTGTTTACATTAGGATCTCAGTGCAGAGACTCCAGCGCCGCCTTTGATTGACAGTCTAGGTGGTTCAGGTAACCAAACCAGCTGATTCACTCATCAGCACATCATTTACAAGAGTTTCCAGCTCAAGACAGGAACACAATCAGCACAGCTAGTCAAGCAGGCAAGCAAATTTACCAGTCGAATAAGAGCGAATGACACGGCTGCATTGGTATGAAATGCTTTTTTTCCAACTATGCATTCCTCCACTGATCAAAAGCTTCTGAAGTATTGATACGTATTAATGTGTCCTTTTATCCATGAGTTTTCTATACTCAACATGATGATCAGGATTTTATCTCTTTCCCCAAACTCAACTGTGTCTCTTTCTTCTGCTGACATGAAAACACAAAGAAAAAACAACATGGAACAGTATGCGAGCTCTAATCTCTAATCTCACACAATTTTGTACATCGTCTGTGCTCATGGTGCGCTCATATGTATTTCTGCTTGAAAACCACATGAAAAGCGGTTTTGTTGTTATACAAGGATCCGCTTTGCTCACTAGCCCCACTAGTGGTCCGAAACTGTGTTCATCATATATAAGAGAAGAACAATAAATAAGTGAGTGAACATATGGTGAACAACTTTGAACACATGCTGTGTCAAAAGTCCATGAAATAATGACCAAAAAGTTTACACACTACATGGCTCCATTTAGATCTTTTTATGCATAAGGGGGACATCGAGTACCTCTTTCACACATTCATTATTGCATCTTTACGAGAAGCAATAGAATGTGCAGGGGTGCAATATGCTCTATGTTGCAGTTAAAGCAGTAATCTGCAAATTCCTCATTTTTAAAACTGTGGCGTCGAGTGGTGATGCCATCACTGTGGTGTTTATGTAGAGGTCGATTGTCAGTCAAACCGCGCGGTGAGTACTGAAACGTCGTTTTTCTTGGATTTTCTGTTTGAGTTTCTGCAGATGCAGCTCATTTTAGTCGATTCAGCCATGGTGGCCATCATGGGTGGGGGCACCAGTCATGAGGCATGGAAAGCCAGGAGCGCAGCCGATCTACTTCCTGGTCCTCGTTAACCTTGCCCTATGTGTCTCAACAGGTGGAGGGCCATGGTGAACCTCAGGAGAAGCAGTGCTGTTGGTCCACACCAGGAAAACACACCAGTGCACCTGGTCTGAAAAGCCTGACAGACTGTTGGTCTCCGCTCTGAAGGGAATACAGCCGTGGCTCAGCAGCAGCGGTGCTTAATTAATGTTGTGTTTTGTTTCTGTTTACATGTCAAATAAATCACAGGCAAGAAGCAGAAGAGCCATCTCCAGCGTCCTTCCATGTCCCGGGTTTCAGTGCCGCTGTGACAACGGCCACCGCTGTGCGAGAGCAAGGACACCAGAGCTGGTTCCTCTGTTTTCCTGACTGTGATTTATCTGGCACGTAAACAAAACCAAACACAACACAACATTAATTAAGCACCACTGAGCTTCACCTGACATAATGCAGATGAAAACAAACCAGGAACAGGATAAAGTTTTGGGTCATTATCTCCACCAGGAGATCATGTCTGTGGTTGCGTGTGTCTGTGCGTCTGTGTGTCTGTCAGCAGCTAATCTCCCAAACTACTGGGCCTATCAGCCTAAAATTTTTTGTGAACAGTTATGACTGTATGATGAAGAACCTCTTGTGGTTGCAGTGATTCAAAAACTTTGAATCACTGTGTATCACTGCAAATCAAAATGTTTTTTTATCGCTACTTCCACTCTCTCACTCCATTTATTGCTGCTCTCTCCCTGTCTCTCTCTCCGCATACTACTGGACCTATCAGGCTAATACGCTATTTTTTTTATTCTATTGCTGCTGTGTTTGCTCGAATCACGCATGAAAAACATCCAGGAGGTGCATTGTGTTTTCTGGGTGAATTTACAAAACAGTCAACAGAACACAGAGCAGACACACGGGAGAACAACACTGTAAAAAGTGTCAGAGGCTGATGGGATCTGTTAACAAGCGGGGGTTAAAATAGGTTCAACAGCCTGATGCTTCACCACTGTAAGACATGAAGTGTAAAACAGCCGAAACAGCCAAACAACTGTTTCATGTCAGTGGACTAATTTGCCTAATCTTCTCGGGTCTTTGGACGAGGGACAAGATCAAAGCAACAACAACTATCTACTTTATATAGACATTGTGTCCCCACACACACCTGGTGGAGATCTGCACCACACTGTGGGAACTCTTCTAGTTCAACTTAAATCTGATATTTAGAGAGGGTGATAACAAAAGTAACAATCTGTTGTTTTGATTACTACTGAAATCAAAATAGCAATTTGTACCAACATTCATTACTGTAAAAACTGTAATAGGTAAGAGATGATGACTGATCCTGGATTAGTTTAATTGTGGTCAGTCTGAACCTGTCTGTTGTATCTGTTCATATGAACTGAAGCACTAACACATGAATCTAAATCAAAGCAGCAGCGAGGAGGAATCAGTGTTGAACGACATCACACACGTCGCCTCGGCAGTGGAAACAGGTGTCAGACGTGGAAATGTTGTGTCACGCTGCATAAGACATACAAATAGACACATATACACACACGTAGCTTGTTGAGCACTAACAGCGCTATAGGCTGCACTTTGCTAGCTGTGCTTCCTGAGACACAATTAGATGTTAATGAACAATAAGTCACAAAGAATGAAGCTCAAAAAGCCTGTTTCCATCGGTCTCCATCTGCTGGCTCCGGCTAATGAAGAGCCTGGCACAGAGCACCTGGGAAGGAAGCGGAGGCGGGTGCGTGTGTGTGTGTGTGTGTGTCCGCGCACATATATCCACCTAACTGCATACATACAAACACACTCCCACTCATATATGCACACACGCTCGAGGCATACACATGCACTTGCATACTAATGAGAAAGGCAAACTGACTTTCTTAGATCAAAAACTTAAGTGTTCCATATAGTTTCCAATACAAATACAAAATGTGTTTTTGTCAAAGCTCCCTCTAAATTACAGAATGAAGCTGAACTATCCAAATAATATCCCCTACTGATTCTTTTTAAAATTAAAGGAAAATTCCTGCCTAAAACACATTAACATTATTTAAAACCTTGGACTGGTGATCTACATTGTGTTTCCGGTGCTTGATACACTTGATACACCTCAGCACAGTTATAATGGGCTTTAATGGGGAAAAAAAAACAAAAACATTTCAATGATCTAAAATGTTAGCTGTCAGTTTTCAATGTGAAGCCCTAAAAATAAAAGAGCGAGAGCTTGTTTGATGTTAACTAAACATACAGGGGGAATTCCAGCATTAATAATGAATTTTTCAACTTGTGAACTGGATATTCTGGCATTGAAAATTAGCTATTTAATGATAAAGGCCAAAGAGTTTGCGAAGTTTTGATTTTTATATCAAAATCCCTCCACTTCTTCAACAGCCAAGCTTCAGTGTTGATGTCAGGCTGAACCTCAACCACAGGCTGGTAGCTGATGAAAAATTCAACCAATAAAAACATCACATTTTTGAACAATCACACCCCTCCTATCACATAAAATTGTTTTTCTCCCCCTAACTTCATGAGCCAGTGACCAATGCCCCTCTGTGTTATTTCCTGCCCCATCAACCTGTTTCAACAATAAATACAACAGATTAGGGAAGGAGGAGGCTCTTAAAATGCTGTTTTGTTGTGACTTGAAGCAATATTACAAAGTTTTTGGGTGGAATTGTCCTTTAGTGAGTGGTTTTCTGCCCGGTGTAGGTGAGAAACGTTTCTCTGGAAGGAAAAGCTCTCACTACTTGATGACACTGAACATCGAGAACTGTTCAGTTTTCATGAGAGGAGACTGACTTATCCTGATTTTAGAAGAGAGATTACAAGCTCCAATTATGGGAGAGCAGTGAGCAACAGATTACCGCTACAGGGAGTAATAAGACACGTAACAACATCACTTCTTTGGAGTGACTAGCCCCGATGTTAAGCAATAAATGTGCTTCTACGTAGAGCCTCTACTCACCTTGTCTATTGTTTGGCACTGATTTTCACATTATAGCCAAAAAGGGACCAGGTGGGCCGAGTCCTGCTCACATGGAGCCGACTGATTAAAACGAGATTGATGGAGGAAAAAGAGGAGAGGAAAGACAAGGAGGAGCCAGACTGCTCAGACGAGTCGGCCAGGCCGGCCCAGCCAAGCTGTCACAAGCTGGTTAGCACTTTGCATATAGTGTTAACAGATTCCTCTGTAACCTCTGCAAGTGTGTGTGTGCATGTGTGTGTGTGTGTGCATGTGTGTGTGTGTGTGTGTGTGATGGGAGTGGGATTATCAGCTCTGACTGTCAACTGAATCTGTGAGTCGCTACTCTTCACATATCTGAGTCGGGGTGTGTGCATATGCAGAAGCGCACAAACACACACACACACACACACACACACACGTCCAGGGCAGCACTTTCACTCACACATACTTGTGCACAAACACGTACCCTATCTCTTTTCTCTGTTTTCCTCACACACTCACATACACACACACGCTATATGGATGAAACATAAGACAGCATAAGACAGCATGCTCAAGTAAGCATGCACCAGAAGTGACAGTTTTTTTCTTCTTCTTGGTGCAGAGTCAAATCTCAGCGTTTCAGCAGGCAGATTTATGATCGATCACGTCTCTCACACCGATGATGCAACAGCGCTCACTCAAACAGCGGAGAAATCCATATTAACTGACTGTGGCATGATTATGCCTTTGTGGCCGTTTACCCCACTTTACTGCACACTTTAGTTGACTGTAACTGTACGTCTTAATTAGACCCATCCATTAAGTAATGAACGTGCTTGACAAAATGTCGCCTGGGGAGACACACCGCTCATCCTCTAATAAAGAAATCAAGCTTTGATTCTGATTTGCTCTCGCACCTCAGTTCCTTTGATGCAGACATCATTGATATGAGTCAGAAACAGAAACCTGGTGGCACTTGATTCAAGAAAATTCTGGAAACAAGTTGATTAGCACTAGAAACAAGTGGGATTATCTCATGCCACTGGCAGATGCACCTGCTCACATGCATCTCGCAGATGCCTCAGAAGTCACTATAGACGCCGACTACAAACCTTTTCCCAAATGTGAGTTTTCACATAATCGTCCATCACAGTCTGTGACTCAAGCTGGTATTTAAAACTTTCTTCTCTTTCTCTCTTATTTCAATTCAAATCACTTTATTTGTCCCTGGGGGGCAATTGAAAAATGGGACTGGATCCACTGAATTCTGCTGCCACTTTCCAACTGAAATAATTTTGCTAACAAAAAGCTAACACTGCACCACACATTAAATATATGTAGCTGCATGTTCTGTGAGTGGCTTTGCCTGAAAAAAATAGCTCGAGCTAGAATCATTCTTGATCACTACTGAGCCATAAAAAATACCTGGTTATCAGCTGCCATGTCCATTTCTTTAGCCGATCTGTTCTCTTTGTTCCAGGATGATAAGAATCAGTTTAACTCGTATGGAGTCATCATGCATGGCTAACCATTTAGCATGAGCATTTATAATTACACTGATTTCATTTTATGAAAATGTGTGAGAAGATTTCTTTTTCCGTATACAAACAAACATCCAAATGTCAAAAAATACTTTGAAGAATTTAGGAAAACGCTGAGTCATTCACTTCTCCCACAGACGATCGTTTGTTTGATCTGGAAATCTCAAAAATGCAAACAAACCAGAGACAAATGACAGCATGACCTCTGATGCCAGTTTATGGACATGGAACACACACAAAGCAGCCAGACCAGAATGCCTTTTGCACCGAGAGTCACTCAAAACCAGTTTAGAAACGCGCTCATGAGCCAGCTGTTCATAGCTTTATGCAATCTCACTCGCTCAACAGGAAGTTGTAGGTCTCCGAGTGGCCTGTCTGGCTTTTACTGTGCGAACATATTGGCAGTATGCGAAGTAGAAACACATTCCTGTGCAGATGCATGAGGCAGGGAGTTAAAGATGACAGGAGATTGTATATTTCACTTGCATGAGGCGGAGCGCGGAGAGAAAGCCTTCCGAGCAACAGCGGTGGGTGGTGCCGGATGGTGTTTGATTATGTGGCCGTTCAGAGCTAAGCTGTCATGTCGTTTTCCCATTTAGATCACATCTCCTCGGGGGGAAACACTTGTTCGTGCGTCTGCCGCGTACAGTCACGGCATGGCAACTTCCATCCCATCATCGAGACGGACGGAGAGAAAACACAGGGAGAGGGGGAGAGTCGGTGTTTGTACCGACTGTATGAATGTGTCTGTGGCACGCCGGCGCTTGATTTCCTCGCCTTTGTGTGCGCCGATGCTCTCTTGCAATATGCCTGCGAGCGTATGACCGCTGAATATTTCATGAAAGCCACCAGGAGTGTATGATTGTGACGTCTCCGTCTTCTCAACCTTGCCCTGATGAAGCCATCTGCCCGCTCATCCTTTATTTTTTATTTTTTTTTGTCTGTTGTAAAGTTCAGGTACACGCCGAGAAAAAATATTGACCTTTCTGTCCGGATGCCGTCAGAATCGATAATCAAGGAATTAAGTGAATTAGAGGCTGGCAGGGGCATTTAGAGAGACTGAGGGATGGATGTGTGAGAGGGCCTGTAATGAAGTCAATAGCGCGAGAGTAATGCCCCATCACCCGGCACCGACAGCAGCCCCCCCACCACACACACACACACACACACACAGCCATACCCCCTGCCACCCTGCTGCAATACCTCTGGGCATCAGGGCAGAAGATATTAAAAAACTGTGGCACATCCTTTTCAAGGACGATTAGACATTTCTCCCCCCTTTGGTCTCCTTATTTACAGATTGCCACAGATTCCACTGAGACGGCACAGGAGCGATATTTTGCATGCTAACATCCGTAGCAAAATCCTTGTTTACCGGGTGATATTTGGTATTTCATTCTGCTCCCACACAGAAAAAAAGGTTCCTCTCCCTGTGCTCTGACAAGCTGGCTTTGTACATACATTAAAGATCGGAAGATTGCAGCTAATGGCTACCCACAGTTGCAGCCATTTAAAATGCTGAACCTGCGATGCATCTCCCCGTGCTTCAGACAGCAGCGTGCTAACTGATGATGCTGCTCAGTGGGAAAAAACTAAACAAAAAAACAAACAGAAATGTGTGAGAGCAGCTCTGCAACATGCTGACATCATCTACAACAACAACAAAAAAACCCTCCACTGTTTAGACTCCTGTTCAATGCAGAAAATGTATTTTTTCTTAAAATGTGAAAAGTTCTGCCAGTGGGATGAGATAATCCCACTTGTTTCCAGTGCAGTTTCACTTGTTTCAGGAATTTTAACAGTATAAATCTGTTGAAACAAGGCAGAATAAGGCAGATCAGCCCACTAAGATCAAGAAAATGACACTTGATTCAAGAAAATTCTGGAAACAAGTTGATCAGCATTGGAAACAAGTGGGATTATCTCATCCCACTGGCAGAGCTTTTTCACTTTG
>OMKZ01030614.1:1942-13793 GCA_900302535.1 Neoniphon sammara
TGTGTGTGTGTGTGTGTGTGCGCGCATGTGCATGTGTGTTGTTTTGCTTCCCTGGTCTCTGGCTTGTTAACCTGCAGGTCACAGGCAGCTTCAGGTGATGAAGTCAATGCCTGGCACATAGCATGGGAATAATGACCTCCTCCTTAGCAAGTCCATGCTCATGAATAAACACACACACACACACACACATACATAGAAACACACATATTATCATTTTCATCAGCTTATCGTTTTTTTTTTTTTTTTTTTTTGCTTTACCATCATGCATTTTTGAGTTTATTGAGTGGGTTTTGAATGGATTTTTCAAAACAAATAAATAAATAATTAAAAAAAAAACTTTTCAAAAGTTTCGTAAACTTCTCAACCCGCAGATGCCTGGGTTATTCCTTCAACTGAAGTAAAAATCACAAAACTGAAGTTAGGTTTTCACATGACAACAGCAGCAGCATGCTCCTGGCCTTGAGAACGGCTGCCATGCCAAAGATGCTTAACACCTTCTACTGTAAGTTTTCAAATGCTTAGCACAGTATAGAGAACATTTCCATACCCACTAAACCTCAGCCAAGCCAGCTTATCTAGCTGTTGCATATCCTTCCCTGGTTATCACTTGCGAGGAGAACTGGAGCCCTGTTTGTCTGAGGGGAAGTCCTCTCGTTCTCCAAGATAAGACAAGTTAGAGCTCCATCACATCAATGCAACATTGTTTGGTGGTGGGGGCTCGGCTTTCAAATTAATGTTCATGTTTTTATTCGGCGGTTTAGCGCGTATGTGTGTATGTGGGAGAGAGAGAGAGAGAGAGAGAGCAGCTGGTATTGTGTTTGTGTTTTGCCCTGTGAGACTTGGCCAGGCGTGGTGTTATATTACACGTACACGGGCTGGTGTTGACTGGGCAAGGTGGGGTGAGCTGGTCTGATAGCGCTGTAGCGAGGGGTGACAGATGAGCGGGTGTAGGTTGGTACCGGGCAATTAAGCCAGTGTCTGATACCCAAAGTGCTTCACGTTCTCTGGCACAGGCCTTTGTAGTCTGGAATTTGAGAAATGCATTCGATCAGCACGGTGTGTCTGTGTGGGTGTTACTTTGGATGACTCCTGGGGACAAAGCGGCCACCAGAGAAGGCTTGAAAACAGAGAGCGGAGGAGGAGGAGGAGGAAAAGGGCAAGGAGGAGGAGTAAGGGGTTTGGGTGTTATTTGGTTAAAAAACAAAAAAAAAACACGTACATTCATCATACATTTGAGAACACTTCAGCATTGTCGAGCAATGTCATCAAGGAGAATTTAAATCAGGCCCTACCTGCTCGTTCTAACTGCTTTACAGTAATAGACAGAGTGTTCTCAAAAAGAAAAGAATAATATACAAACTGAAACTGAAAATAAACTGAATTTTATAGACAATTGTCTAGACAGCAGAGGTGAACTGGGGGAGGGAACCAAAGATATTTTATCTGCTCAGACTTCACCTCCCTCCACACTCAAAGGGAATCCCATCTTTTGTCTTTGACCTCAGCATTCCTGGGAGTGAATTCCAGGACTCTGTGTGTGTGTGTGTGTGTGTGTGTGTGTGCTCACCTTCAGACTACTTTAAGTAATTAATATGATCCTCAGCCACGCAGTTTTGAGGGTTGAATAACTTAAAGGGGAAACCTATACCTTGGTTGTGGCTTCAGTGTCTCATCTACAGTTACAGCCAAGCTGCTCAGATGTGTCTCTCAGGCCGAGTTAACTCTTTGGCTGATGAAAAGCAAGTGCCACTTTTTTTTTGTATTCTCTTGAGGCATACAGCACATCTGACACCAAGAAAGACCAAAACAAGAAACAATAACTATTCATTTAAAAGTCTAGTGTACATTAATACAATAAGTTAAACAGTTCTGGCAGTAGACCATAATGCTGTTGGAAGAGAGGACAAAATAGACAAAAGACTGGGTAAAACAGGGATTAAGTTTCACAAGTCTGCTTACTTAAAGGTAAAATGTACCCACATATGTAAATGACATAGTAAAGTGTACTCAATAACTTATATAAATATAATAAAAAAAATACATTTGAATTTGGCTTGGTTACTACCACTCCCTGACACAGTGTCTTGGTTTTTTGAGAGCAGGCTGGTACTTGATCAGCTTATCTAATACTGTGCATGTACCGCCACCTATTGATAGGAGAGCGTACTGCAGCACCTGCAGTATTCTGGTATTTGAGTTGGGATTGTAGAAGCAGGACATCTAGCGTTAAGTGGTAAAACTGAACAGGAAGTAGCAATAGAGTAAGTGGCAGTGTCATATTAATAAGATATTAGTGTACGAATGGCAGGATGAAATCAAACTTAACATCATTACTATGTCTGCAAAATTTGAGGAGCAATTTACTTTGAAAATACAACTTTTCTCTTTTGTTGTTGCAGTATTATAAAGTATCACACAGAGTTGCGTGAAGTGGGTCAAGAGAGGCAGCAGCCGTATAATTACACCTGAAAATGCCATTAATGAATGAATGAATTAATAGTAGTGACACCTTATTATTTTTACCTTATTAATTCTATTTAATGTTCATTTTTAGCATTAATAGCATGACATGTAAAAAACTCACTCAGATTCAAAGGCCATTACAAAAGTGTTTATTCAGGGAAGATAAGCAAGGCACTGTGCAATCATACTGCCATCATACTGGCCCACTGCTGGACATATTACATGACTAGAAACGTAAACCTGGATGAAAACATTAGCAACGAGGTCAGATAAGTTAATCTATACAGTTGGTCAGTTCTATGAAAAATTCTTCACATATTGCTGCATGAGATAGCAGTAAACTAGAAAAGGATTAAGTGCTTATTGAGCCCATCAGGACCAGGCTGTATGTGTGTATCTCTATTTACGGTTGGGTGTAGCGCAGGTATTTCTTCCCAGAAGGCAACTCTTTAGTGGTCACACCACTGGGGAAAAGGGCTGCAGCGTCGGCCTCAGAGAGAGAGGGAATGACCATGACCTTCTCACCAGGCTGAAAAGAGACACAAGAGCAGAGACGTGTGTATTGGAGGTTGGGTGTATTTTTGAACTCAATCTAAAGTGGAGACTTTCAGACTGTTTCATGTTCCAGACCCCCAAAATTTACTTTCACTAAACTGTGGAACCCTACTTGAAGTGATTTTGGGACCATGATATGAAAAGACACTTTGGTTAGAGTTAAGTATTAAATGTCAAACTTGAACACTGACAAACAGATTCAAAGTGGTGAGATTAAAACATGATGTTAAAATAATGACTCAGATTTTTTATATCATAATATATATAAATAAATAACAGTGAAATGAAAATGTAAGCCCATCAAAGACCCCGCCTCTCATGGCTTCCATCTCACCACTCAGGATTCACGTCATCTCCTGGTTCATATCTTGCCACTGGTAAAATAACAGGGCTGAGCAGTTCCAAAGTTGCATTTCCTTATCACTTCCTTACGCCAATTATGGGCGGCTTCATTAAGATATTAGATTTTGCTTTTTCTGTTCTTAAAGAAAGCTCTGGGCAGGGTTTGCTGAGCATGTATGCTCTTTTTCAGCTGTTCATTCTCTCCCCCCACCCATATTTTTCCCGCCGGTCCAGGGGATCAAACCGGTGACATTCCATTCAAAAGCTCACCTCTCTAACATTCAGGGCAGGCCACAGCTGCTTGTATGTGATATATGTGCTTGATGTGTGTGCTAGTGATGCATCTGTGATGTCACACATCTGTAAAGAGTGTCATGCATCTATTTTTGTTTCCTGGTTATCTATCACCCGAGTTGCTAACTGATTGAAAATGGTTTTAACTGAGTACCTTCCAGTCGACGGGTGTGGCGACCTTCTTCTGTGCGGTGAGCTGCAGGGAGTCAATAACTCTGAGCAACTCATCGAAGTTCCTTCCTGTGGTGGCAGGGTAGAGGATGGACAGCTTCAGCTTCTTGTCTGGGCCAATCACAAAAACCTGGAGGCGGGCAGGAGGAAATGAAAACATACAGAATAGGCTTCAGTTTCTCTAATGTACATCATATCTCAGAATGTATATGTTGATGTCTGCTTTCATAATCACTGTTCCTTTGAAAGAAAGAAAGAAAGAGAAAGAAAGAAAGAATGAAAGTAAGTAAGAAAGAAAGAAAGAAATGACCTGCCAAAAATAATTTTTACCAGCCAAATGACTTAAAATACACTTTTCAGGTCATACTGCCCTTTTTCAGTATTGTGTACAAAGTTTTACAAATAGATATTAACTTTCAATTTAAAACATGTTTATTTTACAGTGGTTGATGATTTTTTTCATGTTTACACCTGCTATGTGTTGCCACACATAAAACACATTAAGGTTCAATGAAAATTAGGCCAGTTAACCATCCAGTCAGAACAGAAGGAAATTTGCATCACTTTGGACACTACCTCTTTATGTAGAGCCAATGTACCAGGCAGCCAGTCAACAACCACTTTGATACAGAGCCATTACTTTGCTCTGTTTTGGCTGACTCATGGTCAAACAGAGTGCACAGTGGTCAGTGGGGACAAAGTTTGAGAATGGTTCGGATACTGGCCAGAATGTTACAGGACAGTGTGGCAGGTGACCCTAACTGATTTATATGCGTAAAAGATAAATTTCACAAGTATTTGGCAAATGTTAGTCTTTGATTCTGATACTGTGCATTGGCTGTTTGATTACAATCACTTGCTGCTTTCCAAGATGGCAGTGAGTTGATATAGTAGTTAACACGTCTGAATTTTGTGTCAGTGAGCGAGAAAAGGAGGACAGGGCTCTTACACAGCGGGCAGTGAGGGGCATCCCGTCCTTGTCTATCTCATCGGGGTCCAGCATGCCGAGCTCGACTGACAGCTCCCTCTTGTCATCGGCGATGATGGGGAAGGGCAGAGTGGTTTCACTCTTACTGTTAAACGCCATCACATCCTATACAGAGGGACAGGGAATTTCAGACACAATTTCATCATGAAACTTTAACTCAGAGGGTGTGATTGTGCAAACACTTCCATTTGAAGTTTACAGTTCTTGTCAACTTGATGGACATCTCCACCTCTAGCAGAGGTCTTGTCCGATGAGATAAAAAGGTTTGAAAAGAGTTTGCTGTATGCTGACTAAAAAACCCCTGCAGCTTATCTCTAGCTCATGAAGGCCTCTGAACCATAAACAGCGGTTCAGAGGCAATTGACATGGTCTTGTGATGATGGCCTTGAACTACAAGCCTGATCGCTATGACTCGTGGGGGGGATTTGTCATCATACAAGTGCTTAACACATGTGAGAGGGCAAATATAGAACTGGCTGGGCCACAGCACTCACAAACTTTTTTTCTCTCTTTTTTGAGGCAGGTGGTGCTGCTGTAACCTCACAACAAAAACTGTTCATTCAATTGGCATTGGCCCTCTGCAGGATTCCAGAACTTTACTCCCCTCCCTCATGGGCCAATCACAGGCCTTTCAGAGGAGGTGTTGCCGTAACTTAGCAACCCAGCTGAAAGCCAATCACAGTGGGTCCCATTTGGGTTGAGGGTGGGGATTAGCCCACAAAAACCTACTTGACCAGTCCTTTCCCTCCAGCTAATGCACATCTAGCACAAACTGTACGCAGTTCAGAGTTACAGGCCTAGACTAGAAGATGTTCAGTTTTATAATTATCTAAGCTGATGAAGACGGTTTCATCCCACGGATTTGTTAGGCTACAGGTTCCAGCACATTGAGATAAAAACACTGACAAATTGACAGTAAATGTTTTCAGTTAAGTGGGAGTGCAGTGTCAGATTGTGGACAGACTGCATAGCCATCTGCATAAAACTGAGCTTGGTCAAGGCCTAGTCTCACAAGGGATTTAACAGGTGGAGTTTGAGGAGGATGAGCATTTTGCAGAAGGTCAGATGAGTGTTCTAAGAAACTTGGACAATGTTGCCAAAGTTTCCAGATGGTAACCCATGTGCAAGCGTTCACATGTCAGGGTTATGCAACACAAGTGTGAGTGGACTGTCATCCTTTGACCAAGTCTCATTCTCCCCACAGGTCCCTTGACCTCCGCTCTCAGGGGTTATCCTTTGTTATCCTGCTATCCTCTTAAACACCATATATAAAGCATAGACAGACACCCTGGAAAAGGTGAACGTTAATGTTCGTGTGTGTCCCCAACCTTGCTCCAATTGCGGTGATCCTCAACACTGTCAATGGACAAGGCAATCATCTTGACGCCCCGTTTCTTGAACTCATCACTGATCCTTGCAGCACAGGCTAGCTCAGTGGTGCAGACAGGAGTAAAGTCCCTTGGGTGGGAGAACAGGATACCCCACCTACAGAGAAATGAGGGGATACTTTTTTTTAATGCTAATGTAACAAAGGTGTTTCTGATCTACTCAACTTCCATTCAATCATTCACTGCCTTCTCTACGGAGGCCTGATTTAGAAACCTCATGACAAAGTCAATAGCATTGCAAATAAGACCAGTGGGATCAAGCAGTTAACCCTCCTGTGTCTATTTATGGCTACTTTTATGCAACACCCAAAGAATGAGGGACAACCTTTGTTACTTCCTTCTGGTCACAATTTTAAGCAACCACATGATACATCACGCAGACCCAAGTTCTTATTTATTCAGCGGGCAATAAATCTGCTCAGCTGTACCAGAATGACACTCCACCTCTTGAGTGTTTTATGCACTTCAAAGTTCATTTCATGGGTCTTAAAAGTATTAAAAAAAATCCTCTAGACAGTGTATGTATCTTCCTAAATCTCTTGATTTCCCTATCAGGCACCTCTTCCCAGAGCTGCAGTCTGCAGGACAGAGATCTCAATTGTTCCTGGATTGTGTTGGAGCCATTCTCCCAGTTTGGGGTTCACAGCCTTCAGCGCTCCTTTCAAAACTGGGACCACTTCTGCCTTCACTTTCCACATCTTCCCCAGTTCCTCTTTCAGTCCCCTGGTACCTCTCCAGCTTCTTGTATTTTTTTCCCCCCTTTCTCTTTTTTTTTTAATGTACTCTACAATCACTACATATTTTATTTATTACAATATTACCATTTGGAAAGTCTGGAATTTTAACTTATGGAGTCTGCTGCACCATACAACCTCAGATCACCTCTGATAAATTATCAGATTATCTTCCTTTTTTATGTGTTTATAGTGCAATACAAGTGACAAATATAACACAGCATATATGACACAGCACAAGATAGGAGGGAGAGCTAGACTCAAATAAATAACAAAAAACAGAAAAACAATAGTCAACAAAGTCAGACAGGATCTTAGCTCCAACATCTTCTACCACCCTCACAGTGATTCCCATTGGGACTGGGAAGAGTCCAGCTCACATCTGGCACGATGTTATTGCACACGATCCCCGTAAACTGGTTGTACCGCTCAGTGTATGCTGTTACCACATGCATCTTACACCCTGCAATGTGTTGGACAGTCGCGGAGGCCTCTTTGCACAGTCTACACCTTGGATCCTGTTTAATGTGGTCAACTGCTTCTTCTATTGACCTGGAGCCAAGTACCTGTTCTTGTGCTGCTATGATTAGTGCCTCAATCCAGTTCTTCATTCAAGTTTTTGGGATATGGCATGCACCTCCATGACTTGCTCTTCATCCACATTCCATATCTGTTGCTATCTGAGACATATCTTTTAGTAGTTCATGGTTGGCAGTCCTTCTATGGATTTACTCATGGATGCTGTGTTTCATACAGGACAGTGGCCTTGGCACTCATTAAGGCCCTTACACTTCTTTCGGGCTGGTGTACAGTCTCAAAGTACTGGACTTATGGCAGCATCCTCTCAGCCATGTCCTATCCATGGTCAGCTCACGAAACCAGCTGGGTACCTGATGACCAGTAGGGTCTATGTGTTGATGGCTTGGAGCTTGTTCTTTCCACTGACCTGACTTGTCTTGCTCTGTGGAGGAACCTGGATGTTGTTGTCTTTTTTGTGTCCTCGTCATGGTTCCCATGTGACTGTAGGATCCCCAGGAACTTGTAGCTGTCCTGTATGTCTGTCAAGTAGCCTTCTACTCTCTGTCCTAATCATCTTCCCTCTCTTCAATACCATATGCCCACACTTCTCCAGTCCACATGACATCCCAATGTTGCTGCTGTAGATCCTTTCTGGCACATTCTTGCCATACAGTTTGATGTTGTTGATGTGAAGGAGATGGTTAATGATTGGCCCACTCTTCAACATGCACCCATACCCACACTTCAAGATGATCTGGCTGTGGAAGTTCAGGCCTATGTAGCAGCCATGTGGATAGTGCATCAACTTGGTATAAGCTGCAGTTTTTGGTCAGTTCTTTCTTTGATTTGGCTTTAAATTCTGCTTTCCATGGACCCATGTCTGTTGTATGTATTTAATGCCTTACAAAATATCCTAATTTACCACTAGGGACAAATAAACTTAAGTAAAAATTCAAAGAGGGGCTGAGAAGAAGCAGAAGGAGACATAGGAATAAGAGCACGACTTAACAACAGGGTGGGAGCTGAGACAACAGAAAGGGTGGAAATGGGTGACAAAGGAAAGAACCAGAGAGAACAGCACGTCTCAGTGGAGGAAATACCAGAATCAGCAGCCACAGATTGGAGCAACAGGTGTCTGGGAATCTAGCAAACTTGGACCTAAGACATGAAATCCAGCTGGGTTGTGGTGGGAAAATACAGTGTATTGCATAAGGAGGGACGCTGAAGGGTACAATGAACATAACTGGAGTTTCTCAGTCTTCAAGTGTGGAACAGTTGACCAGAGGACTGCAAGGATTGTGGATACTTTAAGAAAAAAAAAACACTTCTTTTATCACTTACTAGGTGTAATCCTCTGTATCTTTTGAATCTTAATTTCTGTTTGTGATTGTAAATCAGGGAATCATATAAAATGATTACTTTTTAAAAAAATTTCTATCAACTCTTAAGCTTCTAAACTGAATCTTTTTTTATGAAGTATGTGGAAAAAATGAGGACTTCAGGCTGCAGAACTTGTGGTCTCGTGCTGTCTAAGCTCCATAATCACAAAGTTAGCTCAGTGATTTGTGGCGGGCATCACATGAGTTAGAGGTAACAATACAGCTTTGCACATCATTCCAATAATGCTCTGTCTGAATGGAAGCAGTGTGACCACCTGATTAAAAGGGGAATCACACCGTGAAAGCACTGTGATCAGAGGCTGGTGTTGCCTGGGGCACTGAAAAGAAGCTAAGATAAGATAAAAACAAGTTAAACAGTTGTTGATTTTTGTGTGTAACACCTACTACTCCTACAACTTTGTGTAAAGAATATGGTTCTGTCAAAGGGCTATAAATGTTTTATGACTATACTTCACAAGAACTGAAGTTAAACAAGGTTAGAAAGGAATGAAGCCCCATTCCAAGGTTCATGCTCTTTTGCAACAAAGCTGCCCATACACGTCCACATATACATCTTTTTATTGGTTTTGCTTAGTAGCGTATGTATAGCCATTGTTAAGTTTGGTCTTCATCTGTTTGGCACTATGTTCAGTCTGATTTTGTTTCTTTTATGACTCTTTATAATGGAAAAGAATGGAACAAATTAACATAAGTAATTAGGAGTTTGCTTGGTGTTTACTCTGCCCACCTACTACAAACAGAAACAAGGCTCGCCCGACGTTGCTATCCTTTGTGTCAACTAGGACAAACACGATGGACTCTTGAAAACTAGGCCATCATTACAACTATGTAGCACTAATTCCCACTGAATACAGACATAAACATTTAATGCAATCCGCAGTAATGGTTTCGTGTCCTTGTACTGATAAGCATGGAGGTCAGCGGGTGAACAGCAGGGAACTGGAACAAGTAACACAGTCGCAACATCCCATCTGCTAATGCAGTGTTCCCCAAACCTTCATTACACGGAAGTGGGAAGAGACTTCCTGAAATAGTTTTGAAATCAAGGATGGGTGGAGGATCAAATGTAAAAAAAAATAGAAATATTTCTAGATTATTCTCATGTGATGAAGGACAGGATTTTTTAACCCTTACTTTGCTCAATTATTTTCTTTTAACACTTCATCACCATTTAGTTCAATTTACTCCTCTCATCTTAATCTGTCCACTCTGGCTCTGTCTAAACCAGATTTTGTGTGTGTAATGTAATGCATGTGATGGAACTGTTGTTTTCTGTCTGCTCTACTGATATCACTGAGGCTCCAGGATTAAACATTAGAACTGATGCCAACAGTGGATACAAGTGCTGAAAGAGTGGTCATGTTTACACATACACAATACTAGCTTTGTTCTCTCTGCTTTTATGCCTCACTGAATAAATTGGTCAGACAGAAAAAAGAGAGAATTACTTTCATTTCCATTTAACAACACGTACATAATGTCCACTCAAAAAACAACAACAACAACACAAAACAACAACTATGGCCTTAAACCTCATTTGATCTGCAGCTAATTGACTATCCTAATATTGTCATTAAAAATACAAAACACTGTTTGTGAGTTAAAAAATCACGGTTGTATAGTGTAAAAATACATGCAGGAGAAGATGTGTATAAAGTCTTTATGAGTGGACTCGGCGGACTTTTTCAGCAATCTCCTAAGTCAAACAGGTGTTACGATGTCCAAACTTCACCACATTGTCATGTTTGTGTAACCACATCCGTGCCAACCGCCAGATGTCGCCTCACAACGAGGATAACAGTCAGGTACTGAAATGGACTCTATTTTTTTCTAATCTCTGTTATATGATCCTCACAGCTTGGCTTCTGAATGCAAAATTAAGCTTTTCCTTTTCCTAGATTAGGGACATGTCACCACCTTCACATCTCAGTCGGGCACCAGGCTTACACACACTCGGTCATCATCATCCAGTCAATGTTTTCGCATTGTAACAAGCAGAATTAAAGCTCAAACACTCAAATTACGACAAATGCCTGCACGACAGGCACGCGTACTTACGAGTTTCCAAGGAACTCGTGGAACTTAATCTTGCCGATGGTGGTGTCGGCCTCGAAGTCAGGAAACGTATCTCCCAGCAAAAGCCCTGGCATGGTGAGGTCTTCTCTCCTAAACAGACACAAGAGAAAGGACGAGGCTGTAGGATAAGCACGGACACGACAGCCTGGGCTTCGATCACCAGATGAATGAACCCGGAAAGGGGCGTGGTTATAACTTGCGTAGGGTCATCGACCAACCAAAGCACCACAAAATGTTATCAATAGACTTGAAGTTCAGGTACACCCATGATAGGAAACCGCATATAGACACGTAGACTCCTTCCTTGTTTCATTACATTCAAAAACACTTTTGTATTTGAATATGTCAGCGTCTGACGTCTATGTTCCCTCACTGTTTTCATTTGCAATAACCAGGTGAAGATAGAGCAGTTTTTGAAGAAAAAGTGTTCAGACAAGCAGGATTCAAGTCTTAGCTATTATTTTTCACAGCAGTTCTATCACGAGGCACAGTTACTAAATGCAGTCATAGTCATTTTGCTGCCAAAAAGCTTTGTCATAAAATTTGTATTACAAAATTGCAAGTCACCTTGTTGTGACGACACCGTGGACTTATGTAACGCTTTTACTGCGTTCACATCTTTTACGATCACGTGTAACGTTCTAATAAAGACACCATTTCCCATGTAGCTTTGCGGCACGAACAACAAAGATGGCGTTTCTGAAAAGTGTTTGTGGACGTGAAATGAATTGTCAAACCTAAACTGATGAACTGAAGAGAGCTTTAACCTGCACGGCACTGCACAAAATCTACTACTGTTGTGCGACTGCATTATACTGAGCTGTCCCACGCCGAGAAACTAGATAAAATGCCGTCTCCAAAAGCCAGCAGGAGCGCCGGACGCAGCGGAGGGAGCCCGGTGCTCGGCAGTTCCAACGGGCG
>OMKZ01030629.1:0-12920 GCA_900302535.1 Neoniphon sammara
CTCTCTCTCCCTCTCTCCCTCTCTCTCACACACACACACACACACACACACACACACACACACACACACACACACAGGAAAAACAAAACAAACAAAAGCTGCCTCCAAATTTGTCTCGGTTTCCCAAATGTTGAGAAAGCGAGACAGGGAAAATTGGGAGAGGGAGCTGGGAATGCTGTGGAACCAAAGCCATAGGCTTGCACTGAAAGTCACAGACCCTGTTGTAACATCCATCTTAGGTCCTCCGATCACAAGTGGACAGCTCATCTTTCATACCTGACATTATTATGTCTCTAATGACCCCAAACTACGACCTCTCACCTTTGACTTCCAGCTTAGCAACAGAATGGACATCCCACAATGTGAAACAGTTGATGGCTCCTTACTGTAAGCAGGAAAGCAACTTTGTTATTTGACTCTGGGTAGAACTGTTAACCCTCACCATTGACTTCCAGCTCAGCAGCAGAGAAGACGTCCAGGCTGTTGTTTCTACGGATGCCACACAGGTACAACCCAGAATCACTTTGGGCCAAACTGGAGATGGTCACTGTGAAATTTCTTGACACCTTGTCGTCATGGAGACTGAATCGTCCACTTCGGTTGTTGTCAGAAGTGATTACTGCCTGTTGCAGACATGTGGAGGGCTGGCTTCCTCTGCACAAATATTTGAGGTTGTTTTGGTACTTGGAATGGTACGGACAACTGATGGACACAGGACTTCCCTCATAACCCTGGACTGTGGAGACGTTATCACAGCACCTGTCCACTAATAAAGCAAACATCAGACTGTCACAAACACGAACACCAGATACTGAATAACCATGAATAGGATATGCTCATTCCTCAGCTTCAATTCTCAGACATCAGACAGAACAGCAACGTTCTTAAGACCAAAAGGGTTCAGGCCTCAAGAAAAACAGTCAAGTCTTAGGTCTGACACAACTGAACACCAGACAAAACAGCATCAGACAAAAACTTCTTCAGACAAACTGCAGTAATTTGGACATTGCAAACAATCAACTTTGAGTGGGGATGTCAGAACATTAACTCTAGAGGCACCACAAGTGGTCAATTTGACCAGTCCTGCTGACACTCATAAAATAATGACCAAGACCTTGCAGCATACACCTTCCTTGACTTCTCGTAAGTATTAGTGTTCCAAGAATCACAGGCATACATTTGGACAAAGGATGAAATGCCTTTTGTGTCCACTGTGTATTGTTATTCCATCTGGTTACTCTCCCGGCCAAACATGCAGTTCTCCTTCAAGAGAGCAGATGCCGCAGTGATCGGCTGTATTGTCACAGACAATCAAGTGCATTGCATAGCATTGTACTATTACAGTTTATTACAGTTTTTTACATGTTTAGCAGTTGTTGGTTGCAGCGTTTTCGCTCAATACTGGACTGATTCCAAAACTTTTTGTTCCTATTAATCATTTAGACCCAAACAGTGGGGAAAATGGGGCCCACCTTAAAAAAGGAATTATCCTTAAATATTATTCATTATTTTTATCCTCAAAGTGGTAGTTAGGAATTTAGCGGCATTTACTGCTTCATGACAGTGTAAAAGATCTTCCAAGTTTGGCCTGTCAACTCCATCCCTGTTGTGAGAAGGCATGCTTTACCAGGAGTGTGTTCATCCAAAATTAATGGGGAGATACTGACCAGCAAACATGTTTTTGAGCAGTGACACACAGCTGAAAAAATGTCTGGAAGGATGAATACACGCTTGTCACTGAATCATTATGGACACTCCAGCCCCCTCACCTGCAAAACGGGAGGACTATTTCTTTAAGAAAGTAGTTCCCACATTTTTAAAGCAACACTAAAAAGAAACAATACTGCTCCAAGTGGTCAAATTAAAGAATACATGCAAATGGCTCCTACAGCCTCTACAACAGTCTGTTAGGCAGGCTAGTGAACGCAGAAGTTTTCTTCTTCTTCAGCAGCGCCTTTCCAGGTACAGTGTGCTGATTACAGTATAGTGCCTCAATGGAGTATGCAGGTATTGTAGTCAAATTAGAAAACTATATTGCACATAACAGTAGTCATTAATATGAGCACAAAAAATTACTTTCACCATGCAGGGACCAAAAAGTGTCACGAAATTTGAGAAAAGCAGGCACCTTTGAGTTCTCTATAGAGGAAAACCCCTAACTTTATGGTAAACAACAAAGATAAAAGTATGGCATATTGCAAGATCTGCTCAGTCCAAACTGTATCATGGTTGGATGTCCCTCAGTACCAGTCACTTTGTTTAATTTCACACAGCACCACACAATTAATGTGAACAGAGGGAGGTTTTAGCAAAATCACTGCTAAGCATGTCATAAAAGTAATAAAGCAGCCTATACTGAAAATACTCTGGGTGTGAATTTCACTTGCATAACATCTTATGGTAAGACACCCCATCTCAAGTGATATTCTTAGCAATCATATGAAGCATGATTATAAGTGGACAGTGATGAGTTATGTCAAACGTAGGCAGATGTTCTGTAGGTTTCAACTTGTCACCCTTTCTCAACTTCTGTTTCTGCAGAAAGCTATGACTTCATCAGGGACATTCCCACAATGTGAAACAGTTTATGGCTCCTTACTCTAAGCAGGAAAGCAACTTTGTTTTTTGACTCTGGGTAGAACTGTGACCCCTCACCTTTGACTTCCAGCTTAGTAACAGAGAACACATCCAGGCTGTTGATGCTACGGATGCCACATAGGTACAACCCAGAATCACTTTGGGTCAAACTGGAGATGGTCACTGTGAAATTTCTTGACACCGCGTCGTCATGGAGACTGAATCGTCCACTTCGGTTGTTGTCAGAAGTGATTACTGCCTGTTGCAGACATGTGGAGGGCTGGCTTCCTCTGCACAAGTATTTGAGGTTGTTTTGGTACTTGGAATGGTACGGACAACTGATGGACACAGGACTTCCCTCATAACCCTGGACTGTGGAGACGTTATCACAGCACCTGTCCACTAATAAAGCAAACATCAGACTGTCACAAACACGGACACCAGATACTGAATAACCATGAATAGGACATGCTCATCCCTCAGCTTCAATTCTCAGACATCAGACAGAACAGCATCGTTCCTCAGACCAAAAGGGTTCAGGTCTCGAGAAAAACTTAGTCAAGTCTTAGGTGCAGCACAACTGAACATCAGATAAAACAGCATCAGAAAAAACTCCTTCAGACAAAACAGCATGGGACAAAACAGTATCAGATAAAAACTTCTTCAGACAAACTGTTGTAATTTAGACATTGCAAACAATTATCTTGGAGTGGGGATGTCAGAACATTAACCCTAGAAGCACCACAAGCAGTCAATTTGACCAGTCCTGTTGACATTCAGAAAATATTTACAAATAGTTACCAAGACCTTGCAGCATACACCTTCCTTGACTTCTCCTAAATATTAGCATTGCAAGAATCACAGGAATACATTCAGTAAAAGGCTGAAATGCCTTTTGTTTCTTCTGTGTATTATTCCGTTGTTATTCCGTCTGCTTACTCTCCTGACCAAACTTGCTTTTCTCCTTCAAGAAAGCAGATGCCGCAGTGATTGGCTTTATCCTCACAGACAGTCAAGTGTATTGCACAGCACTGTACTATTACAGATTTTGTTAATATTATTTGTTATTTTTTTTCTTAAAGAATTCTTAAGAATTTAACCGAGATAGTGGCATTTGCTGCTCCATGGCAGTGTAAAAGATCTTCCAAGTTCGGCCTGTCAACTCCGTATCTGTCAAGAGAATGTGTGCTTTACCAGGAGTGTGTTCCTCCAAAATTAATAGGGAGATCCTGACCAACAAACAACATAATTTTGAGCAGCGAGACACAACTGAAAAAATGTCTGGAAGGATGCAGAACAACACACATTTGTCACTGAATCATTACTGACACTCTTTCCAGCCCACTTCCCTGCAAAACAGGGGGACCATTTTTTGAGAAAGTAGCTCCCACATTTTAGAAGCAAGGGGGCTGGAATGAGCTGTTTATCATTACTCAACACACAAAAGAGAAAAAATAGTACCTGTAGTGGTCAAATTAAAGAATACATACAAATGGCTCCTACAGCCTCTACAACAGTGGCTGTGGTCGAAATGGCTCACTGGTCACTATATAGTCCACTGGAAAATACCCACAATGCACCACAAAATGTTGTGAACAGCGATATGCACCACATTGGCCTAATGTATCCCATAATGCAATGCACTCATATCTTATCAAAGGAGGAGAACTGTTCGGCTACACAAGACAACAGTTATACATATATATGATATGCAGTAAGGCCAAATATGTCCAGTAAACAAACAACTCTGCCGTTTGTCAGACAGAATTCAAACTGCAGGCTTTCCTTGCATAAATGTAGCCTATATCACCTCAGAGGAATAATGCAACTCCAGAGTAAATAATTTAAATAATAAATAAATAAACAGTACACAACTAATGAGAAAAATTAGCTAAATTACATCTGAGCATTTCATAGACGTAACAAAGTAGCCTACACTGAAGATACTTTGGGTGTAAATTTTACTTGCAGAATGCCTTATGGCAAGCCAACCCGTCAATCAAATGATATTTTTGGCAATCATATGAAGCATGATAGTGCACAGTGATGAGCTTTGTCAAACGTAGGCAGATTTTCTGTAGGTTTCAATTAGTCAGCCTTTCTCAACTTCTGTTTCTGCAGAAAGCTATGACTTCAACAGGGACATTCCACAATGTGAAACAATTCATGGCTCCTTACTGTAAGCAGGAAATCAACTTTGTTTTGTGACTCTGGATAGAACTGTGACCCCTCACCTTTGACTTCCAACTTAGCAACAGAGAACACATCCAGGCTGTTGATGCTATGGATGCCACATAGGTACAACCCAGAATCACTTTGGGTCAAACTGGAGATGGTCACTGTGAAATTTCTTGACACCTTGTCATCATGGAGACTGAATCGTCCACTTCGGTTGTTGTCAGAAGTGATTACTGCCTGTTGCAGACATGTGGAGGGCTGGCTTCCTCTGCACAAGTATTTGAGGTTGTTTTGGTACTTGGAATGGTACGGACAACTGATGGACACAGGACTTCCCTCATAACCCTGGACTGTGGAGACGTTATCACAGCACCTGTCCACTAATAAAGCAAACATCAGAGACTGTCACAAGCGCTGACACCAGATACTGAATAACTATGAAAAGGACAAAACAAGATGGCCAAAACACCATGTTACATAAAAAGAAGCAATAGTAAGCACCTTTTGTCCGACTTTAACATGCACAAATGCGTTATTAAAGAAAACATGCTTTTATCCAATACAATTACACTTACAATTTGGTATTTAGCAGACGTGTTTATCCAAAGCAACATACACATGAGATTTTGATATAACACAAGCAAGGTACTAGTCGGAGACAACGATGAGAGTTAAGTGCTACAAATCTAAACTCTGGTATAATTCAGGGCACTCTGGTAGCTCACCATCCTCAGTGAGCTACCCCTATCTCCCCCATCTTTCCTGTCTATCTCCACTGTTGCTGTCAAATAAAGCAGAAATGCCCAAAAAAAAACTTTTTTTATAATATGAATTCTTTATTTAAAAGTGCAACATCTCCTTTAAAATCAGTTGCTGCGTGCTGTATGTACACAGGTGAGGGAGGGACTTCTTCCCATTTTTCTCGAATAATATGTCTTAGACACATCAATCAAAGTATAGCTTGTACATTGAAAATTTTCCCAAAGACTGATGACACATATAGGCTTGTCTAGCTCTTGAAAAACAAAGATTTGATGCTGAAGTGCACCAAAACATCTAAAGTGTACGGAATATAGTTAGTCTAGTTACATCAAAAGGTTGATACACTAAATGTTTATTACATTTGAGGTGAAAAAGTGTTCGCATCTAAGACAGACAGACAGATAGACAGACAGACAGACAGACAGATAGATAGATAGATAGGTAGATAGATAGATAGATAGATAGATAGATAGATAGATAGATAGATAGATAGCACTAGCGGAGCAGCTCACTTGACTTTGGGCAACCAAAGAGGAAAGAAGACCAATCAGAGAGTTACTGATACAGCACTAGTCAGTTGTAATTCAATATGATTCCTGTTAAACATATACATGTCTTGGCTACTAAGTTAAAACACTTGTTTCTGATAATTCTGAAACAAGGGAAAAGCCATGACTCCTTACTGTAAGCAGGAAAGTGACTTTATGTTTTTTGACTCTGGGTAGAACTGTGACCTCTCACCTGTGACTTCCAGCTCAGCAGCAGAGAAGATGTCCAGGCTGTTGATGCTATGGATGCCACACAGGTACAACCCAGAATCATTTTGGGTCAAACTGGAGATGGTCACTGTGAAATTTCTTGACACCGCGTCGTCATGGAGACTGAATCGTCCACTTCGGTTGTTGTCAGAAGTGATTATTGCCTGTTGCAGACATGTGGAGGGCTGGCTTCCTCTGCACAAGTATTTGAGGTTGTTTTGGTACTTGGAATGGTACGGACAACTGATGGACACAGGACTTCCCTCATAACCCTGGACTGTGGAGACGTTATCACAGCATCGGTCTACCAATAAAACAAGCATTAGAGACTGTCACAAGCATGGAAATCAGAATAACTGTGAAAAGGACAAAACAATATAGCTGAAACCCCATTTTACATGAAAACTAATTGTCCAGTTCTAATGTGGATCGTTTTTTTAATTGATAGCATACTTTTATTCCCTTTGTTCTTTGTTTAAAATTGAAGCAGGGCAGGAAGCAGAGTCAGGCCACCGACCTAAGAGCTGCAGACACACACACACTCACTCACACAGACAGAGGAGAAAGGGTTAATATATATACATAAAACAACATGTAACAAACAAGAGATATCAAAGAAGGAGAGAAAAAGAAACACACCTAAACCGGAAGAGGCTATTGTCCAAACTAGGACAGGACAGTCTATGGACAGAGACTGAACTTCCCTACATGGTTAAATATGGTTAGGGTTAGTTAAGTTAAGGTTAAATTTCCTGGAGCTCCAAGAAAGTTGTCTGTGGAGACAATGATGATGATAATGATGAGATTGTTTTATTTATTTATTTATTTTCTGGAAAGTAATGTGTGCGTTTGTGAGTATATTTGGTTGTGTGTAATGCAAAAACGTACTCTATATTATTCTTATAGTCTAATCAATATGTGTACAGTGCATGGTAATTGTGCGTTTCCAGTTGCTCTGATATTGCGCTTTCAATTGAGTAACTGATATGACATAGCCTATTTATGTTTCTGGGTGTCACACAAAAATAATAATAATAAAAAAAAATTTAATTAAAATAAATAATAATTGTTGTACTACTACTACTACTACTATCTACCATCAATCTATCTACTACCATCAATCATTATGTTTATCGACAGCTTCGTAGCTGTTAGCCTCTAACGTGTAGTTCAGTCTGAAACCAGTCTGACGATGGCACACATAAACGCTGGTTCCAGGGACTCTGCAGCATGACGCATTCCCATTGGCTGTTCTTCTTGTTGCTGTTGTTTAATGGCTTCCCATTGGCTGTATAATCTGTTACTGGACTTGCGGTGCGTTCAAGAGCGTTCAGTTTCATGAACATACTGTAGAATCTGTAAAACAGCTACAAGCGATTTCCCCATATAAAAAACATTGAATAGATTTTCAAAGTCTGAGGGTGAGCCCTCAAAGTGCATCTGTCTCTACAGTGGTACACTCCACTTTCAACAACACACATACATAAAAGACAACTTATGTTCCACCCACTATGTTGTAAATGTGTCAAAAATACCATTGGGTCTATTTTCATAGAAATATGAAGCAGTTTATTTATTTATTTATTTTTATTTATTGAGAGGCTGAGCAAATACATGGTCCTGAAATAAACTTTTATGTAAGAGTAATCCAGCTAATTTGGCTGCATAACCCTTCATGTATGAAGTAACTGTGGATTAACACTCCTTAACTGATGATCTATTAAGTGCGAACTAATCACACAAAGTCATAGTGACTTGATCATTTGTTAATGGTGAGCAACAGGAATTCATGATAAGTCCTGCATCAATTCATGCATTAAATCATCATGAGTCATGCATTAGTTCAGCATTACTTAAGCATATGATTTCGACCATTATTGTAAAGTGTTACCGACATTTTTTACACACAAAAAAAAAACAAAATCATTAAGCCCACATTAGTCAATTAGTCAATCAGTCAAAAACATAGTGTGAAGCTCTATTACAGCTGTATTGCACGTCACACTGTAGTTTATGTATTAAAACTACATACTGAATAATTACTTCATTGAATTAATGTTTATTTTTCAGTTTCCCGCATAATTGCCACATTTTTCTTATGATTTTAACATTTTTTTAATATCATCACATAAGGATTTTTTTAACTCCTTGCAGACGCCTCAAAATGCCAAGTTTATTCTATCTCAGTCATTCTTACACCAGTGCTTCCTTTTTCCTGTCGACCTTGAAACAGATACTGTAGAACGATGTCAAAGTGTAGCCAGGTGTCAAGTATAGAGAAACATGCAAATAATATCAGTTAACAGTGGTACAGTAAACCGGAAAATTAAAAGTTACGGAGTTTGTAATTGTGAAAGTGAAAGAACTTTGAAAGAAGAAACTGAGGGGGAAAATTCAGCGTGCAATTTCTACGTAAATCTGAAGTGAAGGTGAACAGAGAATACGAAGAAAGTCGCAGCTGAAATAGTGGCGACACTTCTAACATCAAATCCAACACTAAAACCTCTTTGCAAACTGTTCAATATTTTTTTCACCATAAATTGACTCCTTTTGAGTTGTGCTATTTACATCATATGTTGCAACACATCACTTGGTGTGGCATTAATTATTACATAAGTAAGATTTGAGTTAAGCATAAATTTTGCAAGAGAACATGTTGGAAATGTTCTCTTACATTTCTCTCTTACATTTTAAGTCTCAAACATTTCTTTAGTTATAATTGGTGTCAAAATTGATTTACAATACAAAATGGAGTGGTTTTGTATTCTGTATTGCAGTTAAAAAACAATACGTATTGCATTACATTTCCACAAGGAAATGCTTGATGTGCGGACTGTAATGACAGAGGATTAAAATATGGTGGAATGTCTTCAGAAATGACACTTTCTACGTGGTTACATTCAGGCAGCTATGGGACATGCAATTTAAACAATGGCTTGAATCACAACAAAATTGGAAACAAAAAGAAATGCCGAATATGATTCAGTTAGCCTAAGTAACTAACATTTTTTGTCATACCTATAATACGAAAATGATTCTGATACCAATAGAATTTTAATTAAGTGCCTTGCTGTCCTAAGAGTTGCACACATAAACCAAAGAATGATTTGTTCATTTATTTTTACCTGTGACCACTTCCAATTTTACTTCAGTGTAGAGATCTTTGCCGGTCCTTGTCACCCCGCACCAGTATTTCCCAGCGTCCGTTAAGCGAAGGTCAGAGATCGTCACAGTGAAGATTCTCTTGTTTTTGTCGTCAGAGGTTGAGTATCTGTCCTTCTTAACTTCTCCACTCTCTATAAGAACATCTTCATAGTCACAATTCTGTCTACACAGGTACTTGTGGTAAGACTCATATCCCTTTCCATAAGGGCAGAAAACTGCAGCTTCTCTCCCCTCGTATCCAGATACACGGATCACACTGGCTGCATTAGGTGAATAACTCAGGGTAACTGCAAGGAGAAAACAAGAGGAAATCTAAAACAAGTCTCCATCTAACATTATTTGTAGTCTTTTTAAGTTTTGTTTAGCAATTTTACACTGTGCAGATATGCATCATAATGATGCATGTAATACTCTTTTTTTAAGATCTGCAAATCTGTTTTTTCTATGTTCTTTTCATCTTATCATAGACATAAATGTTGTGTCAAAGCTATGTTATCAAACTGCTCTTAATCGAGAATTACAAATATAAGGCAATCTGCCTTGGACCTTTTCCATGTACATCATAAAGAAAAGCTCATTAACAGCATCAAAACAACTTACAGCAGAGGATGAACAGTGTTTTTTTCAGGCTCCACATCTTCATGTTCAGCAGATTAGCACAGACACTACAAGCAGATGTAGGAAAATGGAAAATATTTCAGACAATTCAAAGTTCCTCAAACTTAAATTAATTCTGGGCGTCAACTGGGCATGCACTGTGTTTGTTCCCTGAAGTGAAACTATAGAGTGGGTATTTCTTCTTTTGCACTTGTTCGAAAACAGAAAGGAGGTTTCTAAATGATGACACCATCGCACCCACAATATTGTTATATTTCAATACCCCGTACTCCTCTCAGATCAAGACTCAGGTCAACAACTTACAAATTATCAACAACGTAAAAATATTGCCCAGTTGCATTCTTTATTCACAAGTTATTTGTCATGATTTGAGAACACAGGGCCACTCAGGTTTGTCTGAGGTCTTTACAGAATTACATTTTTTTGGAGTAACAGTAAATATATCTTAAAATAGACTATGAAGTTACAGGCTGCAATTAGATGATTTATGCAGCCTCACTAAAATTGATTGGAATGTGCATTGGACTTAAAAATTGTATGTGTAGGAAACTATTTTTCAGTTGAAATGTTGAAGATAGTTGTTCCAGGAAGAGATTATCTCATCTACTCATCGACATCGACTGTGTGTAAACATAATATAAAAACCCAGCATGAGGGAAGAAGAGCTCTTGAAATTCATGTCATAAGGACCATGGTCATGTTAAATGGTCAACAGTCAATCACTGTGAGGCAAAAAAAAAAGGCTTTGGGGTGTTGAAAACATAGTGGGCTTTGAGGAGATGAAGTACATAAAAATGACTGTGGATTGTTATTGGTGGTAAAATGAATCATGTACTTTGTTACCTCAAATATTTCCCATCTATCAAGCCCATTTTACTGCCACTAAGGGGCGCTCTTTCCATGCAAGTGTCTCCTCAAGTTTCCTCACTGGGGTCAATAATCACCTTACATACCCGAATTCCTACAGTGGAGTTTGTCTGATCTAGTGGTTGATCCAAACATCAACCACTAGACCAATAGCTTGGTCAAAGAGAGATTCAGTTACACTATGAGCTGTCACACTCATTTAGGGACTCCTAAATAAGTATACTTAATTGCAATAAATAAGCTTACACACAATATTATGATTGCATCTCCCATTTGTGTTTGCATATTCTAGCACTGGGACTGTTGTAGGACTGTTGTTCATCCCTGCTTATTGTATGGATTTTTAAGAATTATAGGAGTTGTATTCTTTTTTCTTGTGGTGTTTTATTTGCTACTGTGTCTCTTTTACTGTTTTTATTGTGATTGTCTTTTATTGGTTTTTATCGTGCCTTGCTGCAGGCTGAATTTCCTCTCATGGGATGATGAATGACTGAAATGAAGTGAAACCAACTTTGCTCCAGCTGCTACAACGGCAGACAAACAATTTGACCTCTTCAAGAAGAAATGAAACTCAAGTGTCAGATACCACAAATGTCAGAGTGCGTGCATGTTCTCTCACTGGCTACAGCTGCTGATACATAGCTGAAAGGTTATTTGTAAGAATGCTGCAAACTATGAGTAATGTCTGTACGGTAAGAGGGCACAGTTTAGGATGTATCTTCATTGCAATGCTGTTTTTTGTTGGCATTTCAGTCTATGTGTATAAAGTTTATGGAGGGTATCAGTCGCTATGACAACAGCTTCACAAATGTTCAATTCAGGACCCCAACAAGACTGAAGACACACATACAATCTAAAATGTTGAGGCTCTTCTTAAAACCTATTGGCCCCACCCTGGCTGTTGCATTATAAAATACCAGTGGGTATGCATGTACATGTGTGTGTGTGTGTGTGTGTGTGTGTGTGTGTTTTCCCTGAGCTCAGCCATTCCCTCTCCTCCAGCTGACTGCTCAGCTGTGCCTCTTGCATACTGCAGTACAAACTGTTTCCACGTCTTACACACTCTCACACTGAAAGGTTAACATTAAGGCCCCTGTGTGGTGGGATAAGTGTGTCCCAAATTAGCGAGGATGCCAAGGGGAGATGGGCTGTTGCCAGGGAGGGTTGCCAGGGGCTCTTGGGTATTGCTGGGGGAGGTTGGGTTTCTGCTGTGTGGCCTGTTTGCATGTTGGAGGTGTGCAAGACGCGTGTGTTGTGGTCTTCTCAAACTACAGCCCAAGACACACACACACACACACACAACGATGGTGTGTGCGTGTGTGTATGTGTGAAGGGGGGACCGCGTTATATATAGGTGACCCTCTCAAGTCCTTTGGACCAACAGTATCTTAAACCTCCAAGCTATGTCTTACTTCTCTCTCTCTCTTTCTCATACTCTGTTTTCCTTCCTCTTGAATTCAATCCAATTCACCTCAGTTCAGTTCAGTTCAATGTGGTTAAATTTAGTTCAGTTCCATTCAATTCAATTCAATTAGTTCAGTTAATTCAGTTCGATTCAATTCAATTCACCTCAGTTCCACAGTGTCCATCATTTTCACATCACCAAACCACAAATGCCAAAAGGTAATAAATCTCATCTTAACAAATTACTAAACAAACAAACAACCATGTCTTTTTCACTGATTGAGTTCAATCCAATTCAGCTCAGTTCAATTCAGTTCCATCATTTTCATGTCACCAAAATAAAAATGCCAAATGGTAATAAATCTCATCTTGAACAAACAAGCAAACGCATGTTCACATTTTTTCACATAAGTGTGATTTCAATGCTAACTTTTTTTTGGATTCTCCCCCACTCAACTGCATGGGAGGTAAATTGAGGCATTCCTGCAGACTTCGAAAAAATAACAGCTCATACACCTCTATGCTCAAAGTGAAATAAAGAATCATGATTTTATTCTATTACACAGTACACATCACATGTGGCTTGTCTCT